>JAACNH010000719.1:0-151673 GCA_019447015.1 Hymenochirus boettgeri
GTACAGTATACAGCGCACCAACTGTCAATACAGCATATGGTATACAGCGCACCAACTGTCAATACAGTGTACAGTATACAGCGCACCAACTGTCAATACAGCATATGGTATACAGCGCACCAACTGTCAATACTGCATACGGTATACAGCGCACCAACTGTCAATACAGCACACAAGCTGTCAATACAGCATATGGTATACAGCGCACCAACTGTCAATACAGCATACATGGTATACAGCGCACCAACTGTCAATACAGCATACAGTATACAGCGCACAAACTGTCAATACAGCATACGGTATACAGCGCACCAACTGTCAATAAAGCGTACAGTATACAGCGCACCAACTGTCAATACAGTATACAGCGCCCCAACTGTCAATACAGCATACAGTATACAGCGCAACAACTGTCAATACAGCATATGGTATACAGCGCACCAACTGTCAATACAGCATACGGTATACAGCGCACCAACTGTCAATACTGCATACAGTATACAGCGCACCAACTGTCAATACTGCATACAGTATACACACACCAACTGTCAATACAGCATACGGTTTACAGCGCACCAACTGTCAACACAGCGTATAGTATGCAGCGCACCAACAATCAATACTGCGTACAGTATACCAGCATACGGTATACAGCGCCCCAACTGTCAATGCAGCATACGGTATATAGCGCACCAACTGTCAATACCTCATACGGTATACAGGGCACCAACTATCTACAGCATACGGTATACAGCGCACCAACTCTCAATACTGCATACGGTATACAGGGCACTAAATGTCAATACAGCATACGGTATACAGCGCACAAACTGTCAATACAGCATACGGTATACAAGGCACCAACTGTCAATACTGCATACGGTATACAGCGCCACAACTTAATACAGCATACGATATACAGTGCACCAACTGTCAATACTGCATACGGTACAATCTGGACCTGGACACTTCTACCCGTCTTACTGACCCATCAGAGACAGACTAGTTATAATCCACTGACAACTTAGTTACAGATACTGATCTGTCACCTTACGTCTCATCCCCATCTCCTTTAGACTGTAAGGTTACAATCTGGACCCCGTCACAGATTCCATCCCAAGGTAACACCCCAGATGGCTTCACACCACACATCAGGCATCCACTACAAATCCGAGAACAGGCTCCCTCGGTCTCCCAATACCGCTTTCACCACTTGTGAGCACCAATTGCCCTCCACTGTTAGGGGATCAGCCCTCCTTTCACCAGCCACTGTTAGGTCAGCCTTCCATACAACCAGCCACATTTGGGGTCAAGCCTCCAATGCCCACAGACAAATGATAGGTCTCCCTTCAGTTCACCATCCAGGTTTTGCTTAACATTGGGGCGACTTAATGGGTCTGTTGAAAATGGTGGTCTGACCAAAAGTGGTTGCTGAACCCGCCGCCCTCGAGTTTCAGCAGACACTTTTAAAGGTCAGCCCTCCATTTCAACAGATAGGGTTAGGTCCCAGCCCACCACTGTGATTGGCACATACACTTCTGCTGCCCACCAGGTGACTGGCACATACAAGTTTTTCCCACTGTGACTGGCACTACAAGTTTGTGCCCACTGTTGACTGGCACATACAAGTTGCCAATGGACTGGCCACATAAAAGTTTCCCACCTCCACTGTGACTGGCAACCACTTTGCCCACTGTGACTGGCACATACAGTTTTGCCCACTGTGACTGGCTAAAAGTACGGCTGACAAAGTCCCACCGCTGGCTGGGCTATAAGGAGTAGATATGGACGTTGCAGTCAATCAACTGGTCTGTTGTGAGTTAACAAGCTGTACTACCAGGTACAACTGTGGAGAGGAACAAGGTGGCAGAACCACTTTTAGAACGATGCTGTTGTGTGCATGCATTACTACTGGCTCCAAAGCAACAGGCCCCTAATACTCTGGGCCCATATCAGACTCTGGTGTTCTCTTGGCATCTCTACGGCACCGTCCACCTGCACCACACACACCCCAAACCTTCCCCAACACTTGTATCAGTGTCTCACCACACACTGTATCAGTGTCTCGGATTCGCGGGCTCCTAACCAAAGATGAAAAAAGTTATTACGCCCATGAACGTTGGAGGGAACATTATTTTAAAGCACAACTGTGTCCAAACATCCCATTGCTGTCCATGGTGAAACTATTTTCAATACAAAAACAATGATATTTTCTACTGTTCTTGATGTCAGACGGGATCTCCCTCCTGAATTGTCTTTTGGGTAGTCCCTGTGATCCGAGAAGAACGGGTGCTGTAGAGGCTTCTTGGCGGTGATTCCACCACTTGAAGCACATTAATAATCAATCCAAATTCTCAGACCTGGAATAGAAGGGGAATTTTATTATGATGCACAACACACGCTACAGGCAAATCGGACATCAAATGTCCCCCTGTTTGTACCAGACTTAAAGGACAAATCAGGAGACACCTTTACAGTTACACGTAAGGAATAATCGCCAATGAAATGAATGAAGCCACATTTCTGTAATAGGGTTTCATTATATTTATATTAGATACACACTTGGAAACCTGTCCATAAATATGGGGAAAGATATGGAAAAAGGGAAGAGTCACTTACAGTTTAGTTTGGGCTTGTGATTCGTTCATTCCTAAAAGGAACAATACAACGACATTTTATTACGTGCGTTCAGGGTTTGGGATACTTTGTATGCATGATAACTATTAGAAACTATTCCATTAACTGTATGTGGTTAATTAGTTTATGTGAGACTGTACATGTGGGATAAATAACCAGACTGGAATCCATGTACTAAGGGTGCCGGTTGTTGGCCACCCCCTGGCACTGTACCAGCCGATTAGGGGCAGTGGTGTGGGCTGGTAGAGCGGAGGGTTTGGCAGAGTCGGGGCACCTGTAGGAGTTTACTATTTGCCTGTCTTTAAACTTACCAAATAGCTTGGGATCACTTCGGCCAAACAAAAACATCTGACGCAAGGATATTTCACTTCTGAAAACCAATAAATGTTGGTGGTTAAACGGGAAGGGTCCTGATTCTGTTAAGGGGATTTCGTTGTACAGACAGACGATGTCCAAACAGACCCCTGTCCCTCCAGTAACCTAATGGTATTGGCCCCATAGAAAAGATGATTTGAACTCGTCGGGGCAGAATAGTGAGTGGCGATTAAACAGGTCAACACCTGGAGCTTAATTACTGCGCTGTATAAGGTAAAACTTACCTCGGAGGTGATGAATAAGGAGAGTCCTCCTTGCCGGTTTTTAATTCCGCTGCACCAAGTCAACTGTATTACAACATTGTACAAATGATCTACATCATCCCCATTGTACACTAACTAAACAAACTGTCTTATTTAACCACTTACTTACCTTTCTAACGCCGCCTCCTCCGTTAGCATGACATTGCCTTTATGTAGGTCCTGTGGATCACACGCCTCGTCATGCAGATATGGACCATGCCCTGCCAGAGATTCATTGGGGAATATCAGTGACAGAAACCCTCAGGTATGTGGACATATTTATAATTCCTTGGGTAAATTCGCGTTAAATTGCAGAGCTTTAAAAATGGCGCCAACCAATGCGTCCGTAAAGTGCGTCTAATGAATATGTTTTAGGTAAGAGGTGTGGAAGGTTATCAGTCCTCCCAGTAACATCTCCCTGCACAACTGTAAGCATCCATGATTCCGGAAACGGCTCCTGTTTCGATTCGGAATGATGCATCAGATCCGCTTGGGATCCACCTCTACAATTTTCCCATAGAAATCTGGAATAGAAAAGTTTAAGAGAATAAGAATATGGATATTTAGCTATGGCTAATAGTAGTGTCCCCGGGTATGAAGCGCGGTGTTATAACGTACGTTACAGACACCATGTCTTACCCCTATCTCGTCGTATTCTTCTTGACGGTTGCTCTCTACAAAGCTCCATAGAATGGGACCCACATTTCTATGGCCCGAAAGGTTCTCAGAACTTCACTTAATTTCCTTGCTCGCGGCTTCCAACAAAATGCAGAAAAAGAAAAGATTTTCCATTACTTGGATCCCCACAATACACAGGAAAGGCACGGAGGACTATCGTGTTATCCTTGGATTATATTGAATCCAGACAACTAGCTGAGTTTTGCAGTTCAGCAACCATGTCTGTTTTGTTGTGCTAATGAAATGGCCTGATTTGATTCCTTAAAGGGCACTAAAATCTAGACTTACCCTTTCCCCCCAAACCCTGAGTTCTAATTATACTAACTTCTCCTCCACCATCACTGATCTCCCTGGTCCTCACCTCCTCTGCAAGGTCAATAAGGCTCTTTAGGAGCCCCCGGCTGCAGAGCAGCACTGTGATCATTCAACACATTCAATTCACAGCCAGGAGGAAAGCGCACCAGGGTTAGAAAGAGATTAGCAGGTAATAGAGTTTCAGGTACTGTCAGGAGTTGTCTAACATCTCAATCTTAGGGTTTGGCAGGTGGGGAAGGTAAGTATGATTTTAGTGACATGCACTTTAATGGTGTAATTACACAGGGTTACACAAAGTGTTCGATTTCCCTTTACCGGTGAGAATGTTTTTTTAAATCCAAAGAGTTAAAGAAAAGATATCCTTACCACCATGGGTCGTTTCTTATTACTTTAATGGCCCAGGGTCGCCTTTCTCCAAATCGTGTCCCTGTAAATGCACATAAAGAACGTCCGATTATAAATACTGTAAATCTTATCAGAGATAAAATAATCTTTACCCCCTATCCCACTTAACCTCCGGTCCCATGGACAGACATGCCAGTCTGTAGTGCCCAGTGAGAATGCGAACTGTACAATTGCCCACTCCCACTATAGAGATACCCAAGAACATACCTTACAATGGTATACTGTGCCCAAAGCCGCCACTTCCACTTTTTTCTTCAGGTCAGGAATTCCTTCAGGGGACTGGAAAATAAAAGAGATTACATGTTAATATTAAGACTCACATGAAATCCATTTAAATAACGAGGGAGACACAAGATCTATTGGACTATAAGGGTGGAAGGTTTATATCATGGTCATTTAATATTCAATCTTTCTATCCGTGTGAAGAAATTTACCTTTAATGCATCTGGAATCCTCAGCCATTTATAATACGTGCTACTATACTCTTCCTACGCGGATTGTGGGCATGTAGTAGACGAGTTTTGGCTTAGGCAGGAATATTGGTCGACCGTTTTGGCGTCTGGACTATAAAACGATGACGTGCAAAAGTGAACTGTATTCTCCACCCACATCCTGCTGTCTCTCCTGGAAGTTCGGAGGGTCGCTGATAGTCTCCACCCCAACATTCTGCTTCTCTACTGGAAGTGTCGGAGGGGTCCGCTGATAATCTCCACCACACATTCTGCTTCTCTACTGGAAGTTCGAGGGTCGCTGCAGTCTCCACCCCCATCCTGCTTCTCTAACTGGAAGTTCGGAGGGTCTCTGATAGTCTCCACCACACCTGCTTGCTCTACTGAATTCGGAGGGCCCGCTGATAGTCTCCCACCCACAACCTGCTTCTCTCTACTGTAAGTTCGGAGGGGCGTGATAGTCCTCCACCCACATACTCCGGCTTCTCGCTACTGGATGACATTCAGAGGGGCGCTCTTCATCCGTAACCGCTGTACCCTCGATTTTCAGTTTTTTCCACAACGTCTAAAAAATAAAATTATTGTTTTTCAATTTTTAAAAAATTTTTTAAAAAGATTTTAAAAAAGCTAATCTTCAGAAACTCAGAACTAATCCACCGCTACCAAATTAATATGGTTCCTATTATATTATCTTTATATTATATCACAACGCTGCAATAAATCGGCCCCTTATGTAACACAAGATTGAGGAATATGGGTGTAGTTTTACTGCAGCTCAGTTTCTAACTAACAGGTAGTGTCATTGTGCATTCGGCTACACCTCTTAGCTGCCATCTACACCCCTTGCAGCACCTTTCTTCTTCTTTCTGTTCTTTCTTCTTTCCTATCGCATATGTGACCAGTTCCACCATGGTAAAAATCCGATCGGAAGAATCAATCTCGATGTTGTCCCCTACCTTGAGCCCTCCGTCAATCTTTCTGCTATTTTACTGAAACCCGCAGCGAGATAGGGACAGAAGATAGGTTGTCTGAAATTTTCCACCGAACCTGGCCCAATCTTGTTTTTTTTTTTAAATAACTCGGATACAAAGCGGGTTTCGACTTTGCATCACGATCCCGTCGAAATGTCAAAATCGCTCAAAGGTGAGCCCGTGTATCAGGAACTTTAATCATATTTACATATCATTCTTTTGAGTTAGGAACTCGAGCTATTGGGACTATAGGTGGAAGTTTCTCTGGTCTTTCTATCAATCTTCTTATTCAAGTGTGAGAAGTTTACCTTTAATGCACTTGGATCCTCAAACCATTTATAACCGTGCTACCAATACCCTGACTTGTGGCACCTGTAGTGGAACGAGTTTGGCCTAGTCCAGGACTATTTCACAGGTCGTTGCCGGCGGACCATACATATTTTGAAGTAAGTAGGTGGGCGCTGATAGTCCCCACCCACAGCCTTCTTCTCTTCTGTATACGTTCGATGGGATGCTCTTTTATCCGTAGATCTGCACCTTGGTTTTTCAAAGATTTCCAGACGTCGAAAAAAAAAAAAATGGAAAACATAAGATTTAAAAAAAAAAAAAAAGCATAAACTCAGAACGTATTCAACTGATGATTAACATGGAGGCATATTATAGTATCGTTTATTATCATACCACAAACTCTGTCCCATAAATAGGTCCTCAATGTCACACAAGGAGGAATATGGGGAAATAGAAAGTTACTCGCAGCGCTGTTCTAAATAGGACTGATCTCCACTCTGGTTTTAAAAGGATTTCTACATAACATTCACCGTATAAATATCAACTATAAATTTCCCATTAACAATATCATCTCTTCTTAGGCTATGACTGTTCTATATCCACTAACAGTTGAAGCCCGTTTTAAATAACGGGCACTAGTCATTAGAGTCTTTCTCTCTCTCTCTCGTCTCCGGTAATGAAAATGTCCTTCAGCCACTAAGTTTTCAATGCCGATTCCACCAATTGCCTCCTCTCACATTCGTAATCGCTAAGCCGTCCTCCCGTAACGAACCCACTTCGCGGTTTCCCACACGCACACGCGCAGAAGCCGAAAGTCACACACGGACTCAGGACGCACACTGGGCTTTTATTATAATAGGATATATCTATATATGGTCATGAAGGGCAACTTACCTGTTTCCTGAAAAATGTTTCCTTGCAGCATTACCAAAGACCTCTGAGAAAGGCCATTTTCAACTCAAAAATAAAAAGTATTTTATAATCTGGAAAAAAATATAAACTTAAGTTTCTTGTAATAAATAATGTAAATGTAATATGGTAGGTTGTGATAGTGATTGTCTCAAGGCAGAGCAAATAAGGAGTGTTGTCACATCACCACGATTTGTCCTTAGTAAAAATGACAAACCTCTGCTTTACTTAAATATAACTCACTGTGAGTGATGTCATTTGTGATGTCATGTAGGCGGAGCGTAATAAGGGTGTGTCCATTCGACCAAGTCAATATTAGAAAAAAACCTCTGCCTGCTGAAATATATATACATTGTGAGTGATGGTCATTGTGGTTTCCATTATAGCGGAGCTAATTGGGGGTGTCAACTCACCACAATATTTGAAATAAACTGTGGAGTTTAAATGGCCCTAAGCAAAAATACAAAGATAAATAATTCAAGAATCGTCCAATAAAAATAGCCTGAAGGGCTTTTACAACAGCATAATCATCGGAAAGAGAAATCAACTAGCACACACACCACTGCTACAAACCTAAAGGGTATGTACACTGGAAAATTCCCTTAGTGGAAACGATAATTCTTCCCAACTATCCGTGTAAACCGTTTTTTTTTGTTGACTGTGCTGCCGTTCTATTTCATCAGATTCCAATGTGAAACATCTACACTTTCAGAATGCAGTATTGACAGTGGGTGCCGCTGATACCGTATGCTTTGACATTGCGCTATTACCGTATGGCGATTGATAGTAGCAGTATTGAGTTTGCGCTGTATACCTGTATGACAGTCTGGTGCGCTGTTAACGTAATCCGTATTGAACAGTTGTGCGCTGTATACGTATGCAGTATTGACAGTTGTGCGCTGCTATACCGTTATGCTGTATTGACAGTTGGTGCGCTGTATACCGTATGCAGTATTTGACATTGGTGTTTTTTTTGCTTTTGTTACTGTATGCGTATGTTGACAGTTGTGGCTGTATACCGTGGCTGTATCTACCAGTTGGTGCGCTGTATACTGTATGGCAGTATTGACAGGTGGTGCTTGTATACCGTATGCTGTATTGCACAGTTGGTGCGCTGTATTCGTATGCAGTATTGATCAGTTGGTGTCGGTGTATACCGTATGCAAGTATGGAGCTGTTGGTGGCGACTGTTTACTGTGACGCCTGTATTGACCGTTGTTGCGCTGTATACCGTCGCTGTATTGACTGTTGGTGCGCTGTATCCCGTACGCAGTATTGATGTTTGGTGCGCTGTATACTGTATGCAGTATTGAAAGTTGGTGCGCTGTATACCATACGCTGTATTGACAGTTGGTGCGATGTAATACGTATGCTGTATTGACAGGTTGGTGCCACGGTATACCATGATGTGTATTGACAGTTGGTTGCGGCTGTATATGTACGATGTATTGACAGTGGTGGCGCTGTTATTACTGTATTGAGAGTTTGGTGCGATGTATACTGTAGCGTATTGACAGTTGGTGCACTGTATACTTGTACGCTGTATTGCCAGTTGGTGCGCTGTATTGCCAGTTGGTGGGCGCTGTTACTGTAATGCAGTATTGCCAGTTGGTTGCGCTGTTATCGTATGCTGTACTGACGAGTTGGTGCGCCTGTCTACTGTATTGGACAGTTGGTGCACTGAATATTGTATGCTGTATTGACAGTTGGCGCTGTATACGTATGCAGTTTTGCGAGTTGGTGCGCGTATCTGTATGCAGTAATGACAGTTGTGCCTGTAACGATGCATTTTGACTTGGTGATATGTATGCAGTATGACCAGTTGGTGGGGCTGTATACTGGATGCAGTATTACAGTTGCTGTCGCTGTACGCAGTATTGAATTGGGACACTGTACCACGTATGCTGTATTGACACTTGGTGCGCTGTTACTGTAATGCAGTATTGCAGTTGGGGTGTGCTGTACACTTGATGCTGTATGACTAAGTGTCAGTGGATATAACTAGTCGTCTGCTCTGGGTCAGTTAAGAGGGTGAAGTGTCCCAGGTCCAGATTGTAACGTCTCATCCCCATCTCCTTTAGACTGTAAGGTTACAATCTGGACCTGGACACTTCTACCCCTCTTACTGACCCATCGCAGACCGACTAGTTATATTCCACTGACAACTTAGTCAATACAGCATACAGTGTACAGCACACCCAACTGTCAATACTGCATACAGTATACAGCGCACCAAGTGTCAATACAGCATACAGTGTACAGCGCACCAACTGTCAATACTGCATACAGTATACAGCGCACCAATATAACAGTTACATAGTAACATAGTATTGGAGGTTGTATAAAGACATACGTCCATCTAGTCCAACCTTTATACCCTACCCATAATGACTGTTTCATTCTCTTTTGCAGATACGTACTTTGGGGAATGCAGATTTGGTCGCACAAGTCAAAGGGAAAGACAAGACGGAATAAAAGAAACAATTATCAGCATCTGAAAAATGATTGTGTTTTGTCAGTTAAATCTGACTTTTTAGTCACTTTTTATAGTTATTAACATTATGTTTTACACTTTGTTGACTTCTGACAATAAAAATAAAAAGATAATTGACTAAAATGTCTCTTTTTTTTCTATCCTCCTCATGTAAAGGAAGAAATGTTATAGTTTATTGAAACGTTAAATACCAGGGCAGATCTGATTTACACATTTTATATATTAATATATACGGCACAACAATGGTTTGGGGTGAATTCCAGGAGAAATTCTGGTTGGATAGATCCTTACTTACCTGTTTTGTAACAATTTCCCTCCACCAATAAGATTTATACCTGAAGGCAACAGATGGGGGTACTGAAAGCCACTGAAAAGGGTTCTGCGGGCCCTTGAGAATGAATGTCTGTTTGGGGAAACGATCCTCTATAGGCACCTCACACACCCAATTCATAAGATTTGAACTTTAATGATGTTTGAATGACTGTAGAAGACGTGTATGGATCTGTGCAATCCTCATTACTATGGCCTTCACATGTTTCAAAGGTTTCAAACAAGGGAAAAGAGGAGTTTTCTGCTTTGATCCGACGTTTGGAAGATGTTCTGTGGAAGTTGGGTGCTAAGATAATCATATCTATTTTAGAGTTAATGAAAAAGGCGACCCCAGACCAAGTATGAGGTCTCCACCACACTTGTGACCTGATGAACAAGGTAAGGAACAGATTAACACTCCATATGTCCATCCCTACTAAACCTGAGAACGGCTCAAAAGTCTGACCCAAGAACTTTGTTTACGTTTAGGAGATCTAGTCTTCTACCTTTAACTTGTTCCTAGGATCCTCTTGCTTCATATATTTTACAGGTTAAAAATCCCCTATCTTACAATATATAATACAAAAAGTTCTAAATGTACAAACTTTATCTATAGCCTTCATAGAGCAATACAAAATAGTCAATGTGATTTTAGACCCTTTTTCCTAGCAAAAGATTAAGTACTGGTTTTAGAAACACACACACCATTGGGTCACAGGTTCAAATCCCCAGTTTTTTTTGGTTTTGTTTTCATTATGTTCCTAGCTTAATATAAAGATTCTGCATGTGCTCATTTTCCTCATTGTAGCTCTTGAGGTATAGTGGTATGAAGCTTTCTTAGCAGGACACACTACATGAGATTGCTGGTTCAAACCCACAGACTTGTTATTTTTTTACTAAAATGTTAAAGGATAACTACTGTAAAAATGTACTTTTAAAAATGGGACATGGAGGTAGGATTGATTCCTAACTCGCAATATAGTTTGGATGAGGAGCTACAGCATGTACCGTTTTCATTAGTCCTGTATTAAAGATAGTGATAAAGCCAGGAGGAAGACTGGCAGAATTATTTTCTTTGGGCTGGTGCTTCTCATAGAAATGCTATTGTGAGGTAGGAATTCGCAGTCCTATATCCCTGTCCCAAGTACTTTTCAATTTTAACTGTGTTTTTTTTTGTTTGTTTTTTAAAACTTTATACACATATAGTTGTCCTTTTAATATTCTGGTTATATATCCCTGTCCCAAGTTCTTTCATTTTAATGTTTTTTTTGTTTTTTTTAAAACTTTATACACATATAGTTGTCCTTTAATATTCTGTTTCTTACATCCATGATAGCTAAGAAATAAATGGACAAAGATTTATTTTTTTGTATTAAAAGCAAAGGTATTTATCATAGTTAGGGACCAGGAGTATTTTTAATATGTTTACAGAAAAACTGCACTGAAATCTGTTCTGTCAGAGGGAAGGATGATCTTGGAGCCAGGGCTTCCATCAGGGGGGGGGGAAAGTGGGTACTTTAATGTATCGGCTTAATGTCTAGTTGATAAAAATATCGCAGGCAATGTAAAATGGGAAATAATGGTCTATAAAATGTGTGTTAAACCTTAACAAAGTGGGCGTGGTCTAAGGAAGTGATAGTGGGGGGAAATCTGCCCTTACCGCTTCTCTTCTCCCCATGTGTCCCTCTTTGCGTTTTAAAATGTTGGGAGGTATGCGTGACGTGTCTGAGTGGTTTGTGCTTTGGGGGCCCCAGAAATGTACCCAGTATGGGGCCCAGAAAAGTCTGATGGGGCCCTGCTTGGAGCTGTATTATGATTGACTGTCAGCTTCCAGGAAGCGAGGCTGCAGTTTGTGTGAAGTTTATCCAGCTAAGGTGGATTATGGAAGCTGCTGACCCCTGATACCCACAAGTTAATTTCATAAATCATCCAGCAGCTTCAGCAAAGGGAGAGGTGAGACAAAGCTTTTGGAATCTTTGTGAATGTGCTCCTTCTATTATGTATGTATGTATAATTTTATTTATAAAGCGCCCACTTGGGTACGAGTGCTGTACATTATTAAAGCACAGAGAATGCAATCGGGGATAAGTGCAAGCAATTATGCAGATAAATAAAAATTAGATACAATTTCGTACAGTTTAAGAGCAGATAGATACATATATTATGGATAAATTAATAAAAGTGCAGCATGTTTGACACATTAGGAATTGGATCCCTGTCCCAAAGAGCTTACAATTTTATTATGGCAATGTTATCTGGAGACTTTATTTTGCCTTTTGGTCCGGTCAGTTTATTGCCAGCAATTGTGCCATTTTGTTTCCCTCTTTGCTGTGTACCTGTTCACATACAGTGTTTTAACCTGCTCCCTTCCATGCCTACAGCCTACCTTGTGTACTATCATACTTATGCTCATATTGGATCTGGTCTCGCTACATTATTAAATCTTGCTAGTACCTTACTTACCTATGTCATTTTAATTTAATTTTTGGGTTCTACGCTTGTCAGATAGCTCCTATTTAAGTGATTTCTTGATTGAAACAGCTGTGGCAGTAATCAGGCCTGGGGGTGACTACAGAAATTGAATCAGGTGTGATAAACCAGAGTTAGTTATTTTTTAACAAGGGGGGCAATCACTTTTTCACACAGGGCCATGTAGGTTGGAGTTTTTTCTCACTAAATAAAAACCATCATTTAAAACTGCATTTGTGTTCAATTATGTTATCTTTGACTAATAGTTAACGGTTTTTGATGAGCAGAAACATTTAAGTGTGACAAACATGCAAACGAATAAGAAATCAGGAAGGGGGCAAATAGTTTTTCACATCACTGTATATACTTTCTTAGCTACTCTACAATTGGTGGTACCAGGTGTGGGGTGGGGAGAGATATATATTGTAAGGACTATTGTATATGCCAATGTGAAATGATTGTGCTCCACCCCCTTTCTACGACAATATCCGGTATATCTTTTCATCATTGTTAAAAGGCTTTAGGTGAATGTGATTGGGATTGTGTTTTTAATTGTGTGTCTTTTTTGCACACATAATGTACTTATGATGATGAATTTTTATTCCCTGTCAATATAATGAAGGATTTTTTTTTTTTATATATACAATTATAGGGGTGTGCCCATTCTTTGTCCACTACTGTTTTGTCTTTGGTTAATAGGTTTTATTGGTCGACGGAGCACCCCCTTAGTTTTGATTTATAGCTCTAATAAGGACTAGTACCCTTTTTATAGATTTTTTCTATAATTATGTGTTCATATGCATACAACATGCACACAGTGTGCACATGAAAATCTGTTGTTTTGTAGAACGGATTTTAGTTTATGATGGGGAATATTACATAGTGGACCTCCTGGCTTCAGTTTCCCATGTACAAAAATTGCTGTAGTGTAGGGCTCCCTCTCCACCCCTAAAGCGATGTATTATCGTTGTAAAAAAAAAGCTCTCCCAATCTGTATTTACACTACCTCTTTCCCGCGGCATTTACACGGCCCCTGCTTGCAGGTACGTGCAAGCAGGTGGCCAAGACCGGTTCGGATTGGCTGAGAGGGTAGGCAATCACGAACATGGCGTCTGGCAGTGTAGAATGCCAGGGGAAATAGGCAAAGTAAGTAAAGTACAGTTCAGGTTTGTTTTTTTTTTTCAAGATAATATAGTGGTTGGGGGTGGGAGAGGGAGATTTTACACTAGGGGAACTGGAAAGCTAACTGAGATCGGGAGGGAGGTAAAGGGGGTGGGGCTGCACAAAGCAAAGCCAGAAACCTCTCAGAGGGCGAAACGTTTTCCCGCTCTGACAGGCTCCTGGTGTTCACTTTCTAGGACTTTGGACAGACATTACAGGAGAAACCATTTGGAGCAGAGAGGTATGGTAAGGATTTTTCACACTACACAGTGGGGCGAATTTGGATTTGGGGGTGGACATGCTCTTTAAAAACACAAAAGAAATTACATATATGGATACAAACCTCTCTTAACTTAACTACCTGTTTCCTTTTAAGGTATGGTGATTGTCCCCTTTACTGGAAAGCACCATTTGTTTTATGCCGCTGGTGGAGACCGAAATGGATATGTGTCTGTACATAAATTTGTGGCCATTGTGGCGAAAGTAAGTGCTTAAGCTTTGTAACTTAATATTCCCCTTGACTAGAGTCAAGACTATCCATGGGATGGGAGGGAGGTTCATATAATCTTGAAAAGTGCTTGTTAATATGTTGTCAACCCATCATACCCTCTAATGTCTCTTATCTTTTTTTTAAAATCAAGAATATATTTTAGAAGCCATGTACTTAAAAAAAGGTGAGGTCTTGTTTGTTAAATATACTTGATACTGCTTTACATATAATGTTCTAAACCCCCCTCCCAGGTGATTTATACTTTGAGACATTAACTGAAACCCTACATGATAAAGTGGATGAGGTGTCTGATACGTGGATAGGAAGGACAAGGGGGCGGGAGGGGAGGAGGAGGAGAGAGAGAGAGAGACGGAGGGAGGGAGAGGAGAGAGAGAGCAGTAGTGGGAGAGAGAAGGCGAGAGGATGAGCGGGAGGGAGAGGGAGAGAGAGAGAGAGGAGAGACGGAGGGAGAGAGGGGGAGGGAGGGAGAGGAGGAGGGAGGGAGGAGGGAGGGAGGAGGGGAGGAGGGGGAGGGGGGAGGACGAGAGGGGGAGAGGAGAGGCGGAGCGAGAGAGAGGAGAGAGAGAGAGAGAGGGAGAGAAGAGGAGAGAGGGAGAAGAGAGAGGAGGGAGCGAGGGAGAGAGAGAGAGAGGGAGGAGAGGAATACGCGGTAGTAGAGATGTTCTAGGCTATAGATGCTGCGCTAAGGAGAAGCGAGAGATAGCCGGACTTATATCGTTGAGGATAGCTCTATCGCTCTCTATCTCTGATCTCTCTCTAGCTCTCTCTCTTCTATCTTAGTTTTGCTCTATCTTCTCTATTTTCCTCTCTCTTCTATCTCTCTCTATTTCTTTCTCTCTTTCTTTCTTTTTTTTCTTTCTTTCTTTTTCTTCCTCCCTTCCAGAATATTGCAGACTTGCCATGATAATTCTGCAAAGTTCATGCAGCTTCTTGCTAAACCTGGATGCAGTTACCTGGAGCAAGATGACTTAATTCCATTTTTACAAGTAGGAATTGCTTTACTGCTTTCTGAGAACAGCTTTTTAAAAAATATATTTAAACGAAGTGTCGGGAATGTAACAAAATTTAACTTTTTTTTTTTTTTAGGAATTTCCCTAAACGAATGAGTTTGCTAAATTATAGCAGAAGTAATGATTTATAAAAACATCTATAGGTTATGTGGCAAAGTGTATTTTAACCCTATTTTCATGGCTAGGTACTAGTTGGCAATTTGGTGAAAATGTATCTGTTATTGAATCATGATATATTTAAACAATACATGTTTCTACACTAAAGTGATTTAAAAAGACAATTTATAATCTAATGAAAGTTTTCTCTTTCTTGTTTTTAAATGTAATAGAAACTTTTGGCTGATTGCACTCAGCTGTTAATTCTTGAATTACTCCTCCCCCAATCCACTTGGGGGTGGGGGGAGGGGAGTGGTGGATTGGCTCTGCTTACCCATTGTCAACAGTTGACAGTGCCTAGAGAAAAGCAATAACACCTGTCGTTCTGCAACATAGCCGATTGTGCTATCAGCCTCTTTTTATGCTTTTTTTTTATCATTACAGGATGTTGTAAACACCCATCCACATTTAACATTTTTGAGAGAAGCTTCAGAATTTCATTCCCGCTATATAACCACAGTAGGTATAATGTGAAAATGAAAATGCTTTCTATAAAAGGGGAGTGGTATTCTGCCAGCAGGAGCAATATTAATAATTAAAATAAAAAAAACAAAACTCATTTTTTAATTTTAAAGTTTTGTTTTTGAGTGACAAGTCACTGTTTCTTATTCATTGTAAAGAGCATCCTCTCTCATTCTAATCAGAATGAGAACAGGGTGTTGTGTACAGTAGTGAGGTCCACCCATCCCTCAGCACCAGCAGTCAGCAGTTGCTAGACTGCAAGTATGTTAAGGAGGAGGCTGATGAGACATCTCTGTCTAGGAATTTGGGTCTATTGACGACAGGTTTAAAGGAAAACTATTGTGTGTATAAAGTATTTTTTAAAAACAGTTAAAATGAACTGGTACTTGGTACAGGGATATAGGCCTGGTAATTCCTACCTCCCAATATTGTTTCTGTGAGGAGCATCAGCCCAAAGAAAACGGACTATGGCAGTCTTCCTCCTGGTTTCAGCACTATCTTTAATACAGTAATAGTCCAGGACTAACCTGGCGAATGAAAACTTTGTGCTGTAGCTCCTTAACAAAATGAGATTGTGAGGTAGGAATAATCAATCCTATCTCACTGCCCCACGTACTTTACATTTTTTTTAAAGTTACATTTTAGAGTATAGTTTTTCTTTAAATGGTACTTAATGTCATTTGCCCCTATTAGAGGATTTTTGACTGCATCGCACTATGAAAATAAAGCTCTAATTTGGTAGCTACAGCAGATGGAAATTAATGAGATTGGAGTAGAGGCAAGGTTTCCAGGAGAATGTATGTAACGGCAATTTACCTTTTTTTCCCAAAAGTCGGTCGCTGTCCAATTAAAATCTTTAAATATAGATCTGTCATTGGCCAGTGGTACTTGCATGCTTCGTATACCATGTACCTTCTTGCAAAAAAATATGAACCAGATGAGTAAATAATAGCTTGTATATCATTTTTTTTAATCCATGTCTCACTTAAATAACATATAAATAACTGTTTGTAGGTTGTTCAAAGGATATTTTACCAGGTGAATAGGTCTTGGACTGGGCGGATTACATGTTCAGAACTCAGGAAGAGTAATTTTCTGCAGGCAAGTTTTGTCAGGTTTTTTTGTATGTTGAAATATTAGTGTTTTGCTGTATATTTTACTTTATTTGATTACATTTTAAAATTTCTCTTGTGGTCAGCTTTGGCATAAAACATCAGCAGCCATGGTGGCATCATCTGGCAAAGAGTTCTGAGACCTGAAAAGGTTCTTTTTAGGACCAGGGTGGTCCCGGTTTCGAGCTGCAGGACCCCCTTATCAGAAAGGCTCTTATTGGAAAACCTGAAAAAGTATTTTTAAAAGCCAATGGGGGTCCTAGTTTTGAGCTTGCAGGGCCCCCAGTAAAGGCACTTGTCAGTGCCACAAAGGCACTTGTAAGTGCCGGAGAGGGGGGGTCTAGGTTTCGAGCTGCAGGACCCCCTTAAGCCCCAAAAGGCTCTTTTAAGGGCCCCTGGTGGTGTGCAGGGTCCCTGTCTGTGGAGGTGGGGAGGCCCCCCTGCTAGTGCGCACCCCACTAATGGGACATTTCCCCCCTTCCCAGCAACCCCTCAAACCCCACCTTGCCCCCTCTTTTTCAAAGAGAATATGTAAAATAACTAGGTATGTAGAATATAAACTAAGAATTTTAAAAATATTTTCCACTGAACTTTCCCTTTTAAAGGAAATAATTAGATAAAGCCTGAGGAAGGTGATTTATAGCATTAAACATTAATTAAATAAGGGCTTCATTACTAATGAATTCCAGGATAATTGGTTTTTTTTTTTGGTTTTTTTTTGTAAAGGTTCAGGATCAGATGATAAGGACTCATTCACATTAGATGGCAAATGATATTTTTCACACCTATGAGCTGCATGCAATTCAGTTGTTTCGTTGTTTCCAACTAATGCATGCAGCAGTTTGGTGCATAACTATATAGTGGTACCATTAAAATCAATGGACACCACTATGTGATAACACAGGAACACCACACAAAATTGCAAGTGTGATGTCTCCCTGCATCACGGCTTCGTTCAGTGTGAATGTAGCCATAGTGTTCTAATACCTGGTACAAACAGGCAGAATTCCTCTTAATCCACCTGACTGAAACTAACTTTGATATAGTAATTTTCCCATATCTTACTTTCTTCTGCAAAATGACATAAGCAGCAATAGGCAGTACTTGGTCATGAAAGCAACCACATGGCCAATAACTGACTGCCAATACCCAGAAGCTGCAGCACTGGCGAGGGATCGGGATCTGCAAGTCGTTTCAGGAACATCCTAAGAAAGGTAAGTATAAGGAAAATTAGGTTTTGGAGGATAATTAACATATCTGTAGATGGCTTTTGGGGAGTGCATGTCCTTTACGTTAAAAAATAAAGATAAAGAGGGCTGTTGAGTAGGAGTCAGAGAAATTTTTGAGTTCCTGGATGTGGCTGAGCACGAGAGATCTTCAATACCGTTAAATAATTAATACTATGTTAAGGAAGAATAGTGGTGCCAAGACATTAATACATAATATAACATTGTTTTATCCAGACACCAACCCAAATAATCTGTATGAAAATGTACCAAGCACACTGTTGGGAATATGCATTTAGCCCTTTTACCAAAAGATGGCTCTATGGGTTAAAGTCCTGGGATTGCCTGTCGTAAAGCAATTTGTCTGGCTCCACATCATTTTCTCAGCTTGACAGAAGTTAAGGTGGCCACACACTCTAACAATAATGGGGAAGGACAGGATTTACCCATTATCGTTATATGAGGACGGGATTTCCCCATGTACCCATTATAGTGTGTATGGGATTTTCACGACAGATCAAAGTACCGCAGAACAACGGTCGGTATCGGCTCCCTTTACTTTAAGGGAGCCGATCCACTCATACTGTGTATGGGAGCACGGCCGACCGATCCCTATACCGCGTATGGGTATCGGTCGGCTCAGTTTGTGCGGTCCCTACAGCATGTATCTGTCAGCATGTGCCGACAGATACCAATGTGATCTGTCGGCGTATATGCTGTGGAAATCACATGTGTAAGGCCACCTTTAATTTCAAATTGGTCTGCTGTTTAAGATTCCTGCTAGTTAAGGTTCATACACACGTGTGATCGCGGGTGGCTACCCACAACACATTAAGTGTAAGAATGGACGATAATCGTCCCGTGTATGGGCACTTTATCAGCCGAAACGGCCATTCATTTGGGGATCGTTGCCAATCCGCCGGGCAGATCTCTGAAGGAGCGGGCAATTTTGGCCGATAAAGTGCCCATACACAGGATGATTGCCCATAATGACTGTTCGTACACATTATGCGTCGCGAGTCAGCACCTGCAATCACGTGTGTACGAACCTTTAGCTGCTGGTTGATGGTTGCACATTTGTACTTCAAAGAAATATGGGAATAAATAGAGCAGCTTTAACCCACATGGGAAAGTACAAGCACAGGCTAAGGCTAGGGACACACCAGTAGAATTTTTTGTCCCGACCAAGCACTCGGCCAGGACAAACGACTGTCAGTTGTGGCAATTGTGGACGAAGGGGCTACCGAGCTTGGTGGGGGCCGGCTGCCCCACACCATGTGATATTAATAACCGATCACTGAGCATAGAAAAGGGCAGAGAAAACCTGGCAGTGATGCCAGTGGAAGGAAAGTAAAGTTTTTTGATGTAATTGTTTTTAAACAAATTGTTTTTGAGCAAATTATTTATTATTTTTGTCTTATGGTAAATTTTTATTTTTACAGAATGTTGCTTTATTGGAGGAGGACGATATAAATCAGTCTACAGATTATTTCTCTTACGAACATTTTTACGTCATCTATTGTAAATTTTGGGAGCTTGATACTGATCATGACTTGTATATTGATGAGCATGATCTTGCCAAGCACAACGATCATGGTATGAAAACAATTGTCTTTAAAAAAATTTTAAAAAAAAACCTGTGTTGAAGGTGCAAGACTTTTTTGTTTCTTTAAAACAGCCCGGAATTCTTTGATATATAGAAACTGAGAAGGTGAAAGTTAGTGCCGAGTTTAGGGCATCACAGAAAATAATTGAAAACGGAACTTCACATGATACTAGTCCCTTCCGCAGCTCCTCTGCTTCATGGTTTGCAGGGAGAGCTGGCTCAAGCACTGTGAACCGGTCCTTTGCAGCGGCCCATTAACTATTATGGGAGAAGAATTCCAGATAGATCTGTGGTAATAAAATGACTTAGTGTGGTAAAACAATACTGAAACAATACCAGGGATTTTAAAGCCTCAATGCCATTTTCCAGTTTAAAGCCAATGCTAAACAATTTGCCATAATTGCAAGTGGTTACATGGGTAGAGATTGCCGCTATTTGTAAATGTGCCTTTATGTTTTTAACTAACATAAGATAAAATATATATTAAAAACCATCCCAGTCCCACTTCCTTTGTTTCTCTGCAGCTAGTTACATCAGCCTTTATTTAGAAAGCATGTCCACCCCTTATTTAGAAAGCAAAATCAAGCATAGAAAATATTGATAAAGGATCCCTACTTGACTTGGGTGTGGCAACTGTAACCTCTGATTGGCCGTGGATTCTCCCTCCCAATATAAATAACTAGCAGTTGTACCCGGCGTTGCCCGTGTACACTTGTGGGTAAAGTATTTTTTACGTGCAGGTGTGTGTTTGTCTTAGATGGAAGAGACAGGCAAAAAAAGAAGTGCACAGTTGGTAATGTACGTCATGTATTTAATAGTTATGAGTTGAGGAGGTGAAATTGCTTGACGGACGTATAGCACATATGTTTATTGCAAAACCTTATATACAACGTTATCAGTTTTTCCACTTGGAGCGTAAATATACAAATGTTGTGGTAAACCCACTCGTGAACATGCTACATGGAATTTGCCGTTGGGAAAACATGTTGATTGCTACTGAATATCGCAGCACTAGAGTGACTGATGGGCGTCAGTGTCTCTGATCATGTGACGTGCTAGCTTTGTGTTAAAGTCGGGCTTCATTCTGTTGCGCTGTCTGAATGTTGTGTGTTTTTTGTTAAGCGTGTTCAATTTTTTGCACATTCGTTAGCAGTATGTCACCTTGTTTGCACTTTAACACTTTATCCTTGTACAAGGATCACTTTATATTGACTATTAGATCCCAATCAATAAAGTTTCTTTCTGTTCCAAATTGAAAGTGCCATGGTGTCTTTGTTCTTTTAGTTTTAACTGTCTGAAGTGTGTGACGTGGGTAGTGTGTGTCTGGTGCGTAAATCCGGGTAATGCAGGTAATTCCTGTGTAGTCCATACCCCCCAACCGTCCTGCTTTAATTAGGTGGATGAGGCAGGTCTGCGATGTTGCGGTGGTTGGGGGCACGGCATTTTAGGGTGTGGACAGTCTGGGTTGTGTCTGTGATGTTGTGGTGTCCAGGAGGCTTGGACACAATGTTTGGAGGTGTGCCTGTGATGTTTGGGGGCATGGATGGGATCTTTGTGCATGTGGGTGTGATTCGGGAATAGACCTGGGATGTTTGGAGGTGTGGCCATGATGTTTCTTGTTCCCTCTGTTATAGAAGCTGTTCTGTGTGTGCAGATCTCTGAGTTGTGTAGCCGTACATTACGCTGTTGTTGTGTCAAACTGGATTTTTATTGGTCAAACTGGACTTCATGGGCGTCGGCCCCTCCAGAGGGCGTCGCCGTTAAGTTATTCAGGGGTGTGGCTTTGTGGTGAGCACATACATACAAGATTTATATAGTAGATAACCAATCCAATTGTATAATAATTGTATTTCCCCCTCCTAGGTCGGCTATTTCTGAGAATTGTGTGCAAAAATCCACTGGTATAATATTTACTGCATTATGTAGCAGTTTGAATGCACACATAATATATATACATGCCCTCACATCTGAAACCGAATTAGAGGGAACATTGTCCCTAGGATAGCCACATGTTCGTTAATGCTGGCAGACCAACCTTCTCATGCACATGCATCATCAATAATGGACAATGCCTTTGGATGATGTGAGGTCACAGATTTTCAGGCTAGTGACATTGGTGTGTTTGATAGATATCCTTTTTAGGGTGGATGTGCCAAATGTAGATATGGGGGGGGGGGGAAGAGAGCTGTAACCATAATATCATAATTTGTAGCAATGGGTTGGTGGTTCAGGTTTGAGGGATTGCTTGAACTTAATTTAATATAAAGGGTAACTAAAGTTTGTATATTTCAATGCCCCATCATGATTTAAAAAAGGCAACTTTTTTTTTTCTCATAAAAATTGTGCTCATATCCAGTCAAATGTTTTAAACCACGGAGAGCCACAATGACTATACATTATATCAACTTTCTTTAGTGTGTTAATGCCATGCTATCCGGAGCACCATTTAAGGAAAATTCCTTTAATAGTGTGGTCTTTTTCTTGGCTTTGGAAAATTCGGACCGTTGACACCTTTTTAACAATTTCAACTGTGAATATTTGTAAATTTCTCTCCACAGCTATATCAAGTCGTGTAATACAAAGAATATTCTCAGGAGCAGTAACAAGGTAATTTTTTGTTTAAAAAAGCAAACATTTTTATACTACAGGTTAAAGGGTATCTCCACTCGTATTTTCAAGATTTGGGAATCCAGTTCTATTGAAGAACGGGAGGTAAAGGAGCTGTGCCTTACCTTCCGTTCTTCAATAGAACAAACAGGAGCCAGGAGAGAAGGTAAGAAACTTGCTCACTCGCTCGCTCCCCCGGTGTGTAGTCTGACAGGTCCCGACGGACCTTGTTTTGCATGCGCGATCTATGCGCATAGAAGACAAGGTCCGTCGGGACCTGTCAGACTAAGCGCCGGGGGAGCGAGCGGGTAAGTTTCTTACCTTCTCTCCTGGCTCCTGTTTGTTCTATTGAAGAACGGAAGGTAAGGCACAGCTCCTTTACCTCCCGTTCTTCAATAGAACTGGATTCCCAAATCTTGAAAATACGAGTGGAGATACCCTTTAAAAAGAAAATATATTAGTATTTCTCCAGTGTACTAAAACATTATCTTTAGGGCTCATTCACACAAGATACATTTTTTCCGCTCAAAAACGGACATACAGCAATTTCTCATAGAATTATATACTTATATTTACACTTGCTTTGTTCCAATTAGTTTCCAAAAGCACAGCATATGCATTTCTGGAAACAGGTGTCTTTTAATTAAAAAAAATAGAATAAATGGATGTTTGAAAACAAATGAAAAACTAGGCTGCATGTTAATGGGAACATTTTATAAAGTATTCTTTCCATTTTGCTGCACATTTCTGTGACTATATGAAAGCATCTTAACTGTGTCTTTAGAAAACTACATTCTCCAGAATGCATTTTGAAGCTTTTAATTTAGGCTAGACATACACGGGTCAGGGAGTAATCAGTTTAAAGTAAGTCAACACGTAGCAGTTGGAGGCCTTTTAAAAAGTTCTGTTGCATGGTCACTGTCTGGAAGTATAAAGTGTGTTTTTACTAGAAAAAAGTTAGTCTAAATATGCATAAATAAAGGTTATTTATAATTCGTAAACCACCACAGGTGCAAGGCTTTTGGATTAAAAAGAAATATAAATGTATTTATTTAAATAGTAATGTTCCTATTTTTTGCATTTGAAGAAACCAGAAAGTACAAAAGGGAAAAATTAGTTATGCAGATTTCGTATGGTTTTTGTTATCTGAAGAGGATAAGAAGATGCAAACAAGGTAAGGAAACAAACACGTTTTCCTAAATTATGGGCCAGAATGCGCGTATTAAATTATTTATGTATTACTTGCCATTGTAAGTCATTTCTAGTCAGGTACTCTTGTGTATAAATATTTTCTTAACAAAAGTCTTTCGGCTATTTCACTTTCATTTCTCCTGGCAAAAATGTATTGCACAATTCCTTCTTCCTGCTATCTGGCTGAAGCATGTATGAGCTAGTTGCTTGATCTGCAAAAGGGGTTGGAATTTATTGTGGGGCTCAACCTTTCACTGGTGTCTCTGGTCAGATTTGAAGAAGGGTCTTAAGTTTTTTTTCCTTAAATACAGTTTTCCTGGAATGTATAATTTTCAAAGTAGGTGTGCATATTCCTTCCTCCCTGTTATGCAGCAAAAGTCCATTCGTTATTACTTAGCCTTGAGCAATCATGTGGACAGCTGTATCCTGGCCATCTCCTCATATGGATGCACGCCTATAGTTAAAAATTAGTTCTTAACTGAAGGTTGGAATACTCGAACCTACCACCTGAACTATTCTGATTTTCAAGTAATTGTCCCAGTTACTTTTTGGAGCAAGCATTTAAGCAGTAAAAGATAAGGCACAAGAGCTTGCTGTACCTAGCTACCTGGTCTGTCCTCCAGACACTCTTAAGTTGGGTACACACCATTAGATGCTTCGTACTACTGACCGTTCGGCACTTCCATTTGGTCAGTCAGAGGCCAAGCATGCGGTCCATAGTGGGCCACATGATCAGCCATGGTTTTCAGACTCATCCGATCGCCCATTCACCCATTTTGAAGAAACGGCGGAATGCCGGTCATGGGCAGCCGAAAACCCATGCAATTTTTTTGCCCCAGTTGACCTATACAGTAACCTATCAGTTGATCGGGCTGAAAAATTGCATGGTGTATACACAGCCTTATTTTGTATTCATGCCCAGGAATAAGAAGCTGGGAGGCAGACAGCTGTGAACATGAGCTCACAGCTTCACCACACTGTTAAATATTGAAATGTAGGAATACTTGCTTCTACCTCCTTTACTCATAGGCTTTAAAGGTAAAAGGGTTCACATTTTTTTATTGAAACTGTAGATATCCTTTAAATAATGCATTGGAACACATTTGCACACTTTAATATTGATGGTAATATGGACATTTACATATCTCTAATTTCCTTTCTACTAAATGCTTAAAAGAGTATTTGTCCTTTTCTGGCATACTGATTGTATGTTTTACTGATTTTCTTCTACTGTTTGTCTACTAAATTACCTTGTCACTCCAAGCCAGGCAGATATAGAAATATCTATGAATGAAATTCATATTTCAAAGTATGGGTTTTATTTTTGTTGCGTTTCGCTGTAAATGGATGCTTGAGAATCTTTAACTTTACATGTTTTTCCCACACAGCATAGAGTACTGGTTTCGCTGTATGGATCTGGATGGTGATGGAGTATTGTCTATGTATGAGCTAGAATACTTTTATGAGGAGCAGTGTCAAAAGATGGAAAGCATGGCAATTGAGCCATTGCCTTTTGAGGATTGTATCTGTCAGATGTTGGACCTAGTCAAGCCTCAGAATGAAGGTATCTATCCTGTTTGGGGGTTGATTCTTGTATTAGTAGTTTTAAGTTATTATTGCAGATAGTTATCCTGCCCATATTGAGGATACAATTAACTCTTATTGTGGAATTTAATATTAAGCTAGAATTACACTTACATTGATTTATGACTTAAAATTCACATTTTTTTCCCCTAAAGAATTATCTCTTTAGGCCAGTAACCACCTTCTAGTCAAATATTAAACACTAGGGGGATTGAGAAAGAGATGCATCTTTTTAACTCCCTTCTCCTTCCCTCTCCCACTGACTCTCTCTTCTCTCTCCCCAAGACTTTGCGGACTACTTCATAAATAAAATAGTTCATCCATACGCAGATTCCTAACCCTCAGCATAGCTCTGATTCTTTTACCCCCATCCTCTTCTATTGCTCTTGAATCTTTTAGTCTGCTCCCGGTCAGAGGTCTCTTGTAGTGAGAAGGCAAGACCGAAGTAGATATGTCCCCTCGATCCCATGCCCTCTTTCATACTGAAGCACTTTAATCAGGCAGTCTCCCCTATGCTAGCCCACATTCAACGCCTCCTTGTCATCTGGTATTTTCCTATTCTCCTTTAGACATCAAGGGAGGCAAGGGGTCTCACGTGGGCATGTTTATTGTCTTGCTAAATACCACCTGGTCTCTCTTCAACCGATAGCCTCTAAGCTCCCGCAACACCTCGTCTACTCCCGTATCGCTAATTATCTTCATTCTCATAACTTACTGGACCCCTTGCAGTCAGGGTTTCGTACTACGCACTCCAGAGATGGCTCTGTTCAAAGTTGTGAATGACCTTTAGGCTGCAAAAGGCCACTTTTCTATTATCATCCTTCTCAACCTCTCCTCCTTGTTCCATCCTGAAGCAAATTATTAATTATTATTGATTCTTCTCTCTCTTTTTCTAATCACATTAACTATGTTGCTAAAACTTGCCGTTTTTTCCGTTACATTGCAAAAATCCATAGATTCCGATCTCTTTCAACTACTGCTATGCTTATCCATGCTTTCATCCTATCATTTCTGGTCTATTATAACCTTCTGCTTTCTGGTCTTCCTGCTTCCCAACTTATTTCACTTCAGTCCATACTTAACTCTGACGCACACATGGTCTCACTCTCTAAAAATCAGGAAATTAAATCTCTGTGCCGCACATCTAACTGGCTCCCCATTAAACAACGCATTATCTACAAAATTCTTCTCTTAACATTTAAATCCCTTCCCTCTGCTGCTCCTTCTAATATTCTTGTCCCCATATGTCCCTGTCTCTACCCTCCGCTCATCACAGAACCATCTCTTATACAGACCCCCCACTCACACTGCCCCCCCCCACTCACACTGCCTCTTCATCTCAAACCTTTTTCTCTTGTGGCTCCCGTCCTCTGGAATTCTATTCCCCTCTCTTTGTCATTAAACTTCAATAAACAAGTTTAAATCTAACCTTTTGTCCTGTCCCTCTGACCACAGCATAGGACTGTTGACACTGCACCCGTTGTATATTTTGTGATGCTCATACTTATTTATATATTTATACAAAAATAGAAAAGATAATCATTGCACATTTCTAGGGCCCATACAATATAATATTATCTACACACTGGCATACATTATAAACAAAGGGGTTTTAGTATACATTTCTGCGATCACATGAATGAAAAGCCTTCCAACCACGTCAAAGTAACCCCAGCCTGGAAGGTCCTAACTTCTAACCTTTTTAGATTTCTTTACGTCAATTACGATTAGCAAACTTTTGCATTTCTCATAGTTACACACTGGATCAATGTAGCAGGCTTTCTCACTTCCCTCCAGCCCTTTGGCTTTTTAAAATGAGCGAAGAGGCCGTCCATCCAGTGCTTTATATTAAAGGCATAGGACCTCCCATTAAAGGGGTGTGTTGGGGGTGCTATTACCACATGGAAGCTTGGGAGGGGGGGGGGGTTGAGAGCCTGCTACATTGATCCAGTGTGCAACTATGAGAAATGCAAAAGTTTGCCAATGGTAATTGAAGTAAAAAAGGTTAGAAGTTAGGACCTTCCAGACGGGTTACCTTGACGTGGTTGAAAGGCTTTTTCATTCATGTGATCACAGTAACGTATACTAAAACCCCTTTGTTTATAAAGTATGCCAGTGTGCATATAATATGATATTGTATGGGGCCTAGGAATGTGCATTGATTATCTTTTCTATGTTTGTATAAATGTTTGACCAGATGAGTAGCACTTCCGCAAAATGAAGTTATAATTTAGCCTAAAGAGTGCTTCCACAACCCTTCTATTGTATATATTTATGTATCTATTGTCCTCCTTGTACGACTTTAATACATACATACATACATACATACACTTCAATAAAGTTCATTAAAATTTTACCGATCAGATTTTCTTTTTCTTTTTTTCTTTTTTTTTTTTTTTTTTTTGGAGCGATGTAGTTATAGCTGAATTCTCTAGCTGCTGCTTAAGTAACCTTCATTTTAACATGTCTGTGTAATTTACTACTTGTGTAATATCTGAATTGTACCACAATTGACTGCCAGCAGAAAAAATTTTATCGCATTCAGTAGCAGATGGATTTTCAGGATTTTACCCTCAATCAGTTTAGACAAATTTGGCAGCAGGAAACAAAAAGTCTGGAAGAAAAGAACTTAAGTCTTCAATTTTGGGGGGGGGGTCACTGTTAGAACACTAAAACTATGGAACAGTCTTTCTTTGGACGTGGGGATGGGGGGCACGAGAGTTAAGCCATTCTTTAGATTAACTATTGGGCAGGAAATGTGGGTATTGTCGAGTAGGTTGGACTGGATAGACTGATGTTTTTGTTCAATCTCAAATACTATAACAGCCTCCCCTTTTTTAAACTTGGAAATACCCCCCTACAAACTTTTCATTTTTGGGAATCTATACACCTTCGGCTACATAAGTGTAATTTGTTTCATACGTACATGCATAATTTTTAGATGCAGATCTCTATAAACGTTACCCTTTTGGAATATTTTCTAAAGACACAAAGGAAAAAAAGATAACTAGAAATGTTACCTAAACCCACTTAAAATGTAAATAACTCAAACAAAAATCAATCTCCCAGATGGTATGCCACATGCATGGGTGGGGCATGGCCAGCAAATATCACCAAAGGAAACCCCAGCAACTATTACTTTTTCCAGGCTTTATTTTACTGGTACATGTAGCCCCAACAGCGATGTTTCAGAGTAGCACACTCCTTTTTAAAGCTTAAGCTATCAAATGTTACACATCAAAAGTATCCCTAATATACCCATTCAAAAGGAAGTTACACATAGGAAATTACATCATACAGTATGTATACATTATACATATTCCATACTAAGTATAACATATCTCGGTATAAACTAAATATGGTCTCAGGTTCTTCCAAACTAGTAAGAGTTATATTAAAAGCCTTCCATCGTACCTTCAAAATAAAACCTAAATCACATCTCTAGATAAAATTTGTAAAAAGCTATTGCTGGAAAGATTCAGCAATGTAACTTCCTGGTTGAACACTTCCTGTTTTCAGCCATGTGTCCAGCTTGTAGTCATGTGACCAGCCTTTGCTTGCATTAATAGTCTCCCCTTCTCAACTGTCAATTTTTTCCCCAAGTACTTCCTGATTTCCCCAGCATTTAGTTTTAACTGAGCATGCTTCTCCCCCGGGCCGGACGGGCAGGCAGAGGTCAGGTGATGTCACTTAACCTACTGGAAACAGGAAGTTTGAACATTCACCCCAATGTAATTTCTCACAGGCTCCAGCCAGGGATGTGATTGTCAACTCATTTTAAAGGAAATACTGCAGGCTTTCATTTAACCCTCACTTGTTTTGAGACCACATTTGCCCTTTATGGTGACCTCTAGGTATCCACCAGACCTCTAGCTGTAGAGGATTCCAGATACACGGTTTGGCCCCACATTGTCTGGAAGAAATCTGGTTCCGTGCTTCACTAACCCTAATATAAACACTGGGGTCTGTTTCCAGGGTGGAATGGCATTTTTATTGGTCCTTTTGAAAGAACGAATACCAATAGTTAAGCCATTCCTGCCAAGTCACTACACACTGTCTTGACACCCGGCAGGGTAGGCCTCCTGTAACTCATGCCAATGTTTCTTCACTATGTTTTCAATTGCTTTACTTTCTGAGCAATACTGTGTAATAAATGGAATGTTAGCTTCAAGTTTCCTCCTTTGCTTAACCAGTCCCACAAGGACCCCATTTTTCACGTGTATCGGATAACCACTACTATAATGTAAAAGTTGGTTGCGGTCTGTGAGTTTGGAGAATAACTCTTTATACCAACCATCTTTCCATATAACCTTGATATCAAGAAAATAAACACTATGCATATCACATGTCGGTAAATTTGATATTGTCATGGACCCTTATTAAGTCATCATAGAAGGACCTGCCAGATGGATGGATGTATGTATGTATAGTTTATTTATAAAGCGCCACTTCGGGACGCAGTGCTGTACAGTAACAAAATACAATAAATACAAGGGGGATAAACATAGGGGTAACATACAGATACAATGGAATGGGTATAAGTGCTGGAGTGAGACAAATGCAGTGCAAATAAAACTATCATATACTGTGCTGGTTACCAGATAGGTAGAATGTAAGGTTAGATTTTAAACCTGCTAATTGAGGTTTCTTGTTGTAGAGAGAGGAATAGAATTCCGGAGGATGGGAGCTACAAGAGAAAAAGGTTTAAGGCTAGAGGAAGCAGTATGAGTTGGGCGTCGGTACAGGAGCAGGTTCTGCGATAAGCAGAGGGAACGGGAAGGAACATATAGGGAGATGAGATGAAATATAATGAGGAGCAGCAGAGCAAAGGGATTTGAACGTTAGAAGTGTTTTGTATGCAATTCGCTGTTTAATGGGGAGCCAGGTTGTTGTCCGGTACAGAGGAGATTTGGCATCCAGTTTATTAGAGAGCGTAACAATACAGGCTGCAGAGTTAAGTATAGACTGAAGGGTAAGAGAGATGGGAAGCAGGAAGACCAGAAAGTAGTAAGTTGCAATAGTTCAGGCGCATTAGAATGAGAGCATGCATAAGAATAGCGGTAGTCGGGAGAGAAAGGGAACTTGCGAACTTTGGCTGTATTGCAAAGGGAAAAAGCAGCAGGTTTTTACAATGTAGTTAATGTGGTCAGAAAAGGAGAGAGAGGAGTCCATAACCCCTAGGCAGTGTGCTGATTGGATAGGGAAAATGGGGGTATTGTCTATAGAGATTGAGAAAGATGGGACAGGACCAGCTTTAGGTGGAAAAATCGGTTCAAATTTAGTAGGATTTAAGTTGAGGTAGCATTGCGACATCCAGGAGGAGATGGCAAGGAGGCAGTCGGAGACACATGATTGGATGTCAGGAGTTGGCGTATGTGTGGACAAGTAGATTTGTGTATCGTCTGCTTATAAATGATACTTGAAGCCAAAAGAGCTGATGACATCTCCCAAGGAAATAGTATAGAGGGAGAACAATAAGGGTCCAAGAACAGACCCCTGCGGCACCCCCACACCAAGAGGAACTGGAGAAGAGGTGTTGTTAGCATGAGATACAGAGTGAGTTCGGTCAGAGAGAGGATAGAAACCAGGATGCTACTAGATGACAAAGATATCTTCAATATATCTCCACCATGCCAAGCATTGGCTGGTGAAAGCCAATGCTTGAGAAACTCCTCCTCAAACCACATCATGGAGTTTGCATAGGCAGTGGTGACATAATAAATAATATTCTAAATAATTTGTCCTTGAATCTGAAGTAATTCTTTGTAAGAACAATCTCAAGTAATGACGTAAAGAAGGTTACCTGGGATGTACTGTATTTCCCACAATCTACCAATCGTTTCCTACTGGCAGATATCCCCTCTGCATGGGAGATAGAGGTGTACAGGCTGGCCACATCAAATGTAGCCAGCACTATACTCTCATCACTCAAGGGTACCACATCATATAACTTTTTTTTAAAAATGAGTACTATCCATATCTATAGGGTCCATGACAATATCAAATTTACCCTGACATGATATGCATAGTGTTTATTTTCTTGATATCAAGGTTATATGGAAAGATGGTTGGTATAAGGGTTATTCTCCAAACCCACAGACCACAACCAACTTTTACATTATAGTAGTGGTCATCCAATAAACATGAAAAATTCTGTTCCCACAAGCCAATTTATGAGAATAATAAACTACGAAAAAGGAGGTTGGAGCAACTTGATACTATGTATAATATATTCCAAGGAAGAGGATATCCTGATGGGATCCTTAATCAGGCAATGAATGGAGGGGGCCTGTGGTCCAAAAATGACTTTAGGTAAATTGACAGGAATTGCTCTCCTAAGAATTTTTGCAATTTATGGTCATTGTTTATTTTGCATAGTTTTGAAGATATTTACATTTTTGTGTAAACTCTGAAACCATGTCAATGGATGATGGTCAATCTGCCCTGTGTCTCCTCCTCCCCTTACAAGCCCCCCTGGTCCCTCCTACTCATGGACCCCATGGATCCTCCATTTGCAGGCCCCCTGTGGTCCTGCCCACTCGTGGGTGTTGTGGCCCCGCCCACCCACAGGTTCCATGGGACACTCAGGACCACCACCACAGAAAACTGAAAACAGCCTTTTCAGGCAGACTAGTAAGAGAGTAGGGCTAAATATTCCCTTACCTTCACTTTGAGGATCTTCACTTCACACAGCAGGGAGGGGAAGGGACTTCCTGTCTCCTGTCCTGTCACTGAAATCTGAGGCTGTGCTTGCCGGCGGCGAGGTGGAGGAGCAGCCTTAGGAATGTCACATGTCGGCATCTCACCCATTAACTTTCTAGTCGGTAATTTCTTTATATCTTGGGCTGTGGAGCACGTAGAGAGGTGGTTGATGGCTCGTTTTAAAGGTAGGAAACTGCCTTTCATTCAAACTCCACTTGTTTGGAGACCACAGTTCCCCTTTAAGGAAAGGAGAACACTTAAAGCTAACATTCCATTTGTTACACAGTATTGCTCAGAAAGTAAAGCAATTGAACACATAGTGAAAAAATATGGCATGAGTTACAGAAGAGGTAAAACGGTTAGATACAGGTTAGTACATGCCGATCTGGGATATGTGAAGTCACAGGAACGTGGGATCTTTGGTGTCAAATCAAAGGCGATGTTCCCTTGTTTATCCTGTGTACAATGTAAATACGTGCAAAAGGGTTCTTTATTTATACACCCTGGTACAGGACAAAGTTTTGATTTTCTTAATTTTTACACTTGTAACTCTACATTTGTTACTTATGTACTCTGGTGCCTGTGATATCCTGAATTTAACAGCCTGTGTGGTCTCACCTACTAAGATGAGACCACACAGGCTGTTAAATTCAGGATATCACAACACATTTCTTCTATCCGTACAGGTAACAAGAAATTACCTGTATTGCAACATTTTGTTGAGTTAGGTCACTGAATCACAGTTGACATTCATGGTCATAGCTTCAATGGACCACACGGTTTAAATGTGGACAATGATCTATAGGTGTTCTTGTAATAAATACAAACTAAACAACACCATTGGATTTACAGCAAGTTCCAGATTTACAGTTGCGATGGGGTTAGGACTTGGGAACACAGGATACTGATTAGCTTTATAGGTTAAGGTTAAGTGGGTTTTAAAAGAGCAAAAAGCTCCCCACAGAGTATAAAATTAAACAGAGCCTACTTATAACAGACGTTACCTCACAGCCTCATGTTGTTATTATAATAGCATTGCCCCAATAATGTTACATATATACACATTTATACCAGCTACATGCAAAGTAGCTTCCTTTATATACTCCTTCCTACATACACATCACTTCCTGTGTAGCATGCAGAAAGTTATTTTTGATTGACTGTGGCATGTTTTATAAACGGCACATCATTGGATGTAATACTGACATTACCACTTCCTTTCAGTATCCACATGGAGACCCCTTAGCAGTCACAGGGGTGTGGTTTAAGCTCCCATTTTGACTATCCTATATTAAAATAGGAATCTCTGCTCTGTAAGTAAGTTTATATATTTTGTATAAGTTGTATATTTTGTCTTGAAATAATTCTGCTATACTTTATATACATTTATTGATGGTCATTTAAATGGTAATTGAGATTTTCCACACATACACCTTTTCTATATGTAATATCCTATACCCCCACCTCATTAGTAGCTCCTAAAAACACAAAGCAATCTCCTATAAAGATATAAATATATTTATATAATATAATTATATAATAATTTTTTTCAAAACCTACATACCTTCCCCCTATGTAATGGAGCATTTCTTTCATACATACAGAATTGTGCACACCATTCTTTGCACTTTTAGCAGCTTTTTTAAAAAAAAAGAAAAACGGCTAATTTCTATAAAGAACATTCCAACCTCGAAACCCATTACAAATTAAGCCCACTAAATATTGTTCTCCCACATTTTCCAAATGAAACAGTACCCATTTGCATCAATACATGCAGAGACCTTGCCAGCAAACAAATTCCAAATGGAGCCAATGCACAGTAAATAATAAAAACATGAAAGCCTCCCTTTAGTGCTATTTACATCTATTTAAGGACACTATCCCCCCCCCCCCCCCAAACCATTTTTACTTGGTTACTGAATCCAAAAAATCCTTTTGACTTTTTTGTATTTGTTCCTGTGCAAATTTGCATGCTTTTAGGTTTTCCTTCAAATCAATAGGCTTTTAATCTGTGTTTACTTTTGATGATTCCATGAGGACATTTACACATCTTGCAGACAGTCATTGCAGACAGTCACTGGTTACGCTTTTAATGAAAAAAGGTTTGTTGTCAAGTTAAATCACTTTCTGGAAAATGTTTTCAGGTCTGATTTCAAAAGGCTAGTTGCCCACACATAGCACCTAAGAGTGCAAGAGAGATTATCTAGTAGAACATACTACAGCGAATTACTGTGAATTACTGCTATTCCCACTTACACCATTTAAGATTCCTGTTTGAAATGGTTAACTAATACAGGGACCACTGAAACCAATATAACACTAGTAGGCATGAAGGCATATAAAAATCTTATTTTTAGCAGTACCTACCTCCTTGATAAGTAGACAGAGAAGGTAATTTGTGACAAAAAATACTGATCTGGAAAAATGAAACTTGCAAGTATCCAAGAATGGTCAATGATTTGTGGTTGATAAATAGTTCGATTTATTTCAACAGGCAAAGTTACTCTGCTTGATTTGAAGAAATGCAAGCTAGCATATCTGTTCTTTGACACCTTTCTAAATCTGGAAAAATACCTTGACCATGAACAGAAGGATCCATTTTCAATATTGCGGGTAGGTAATAAAAATTGTTTGCTAGGGCAACACATTAATTTAATGTTTATGGTAATGTTTATTATCAGACTGTACTAATTCAACTTGTTTGCAGGTTGGCGAAAATGAGGGTCAGGAGCTCACAGACTGGGAAAAGTATGCTGCCGAAGAATATGCTATCTTGGTAGCGGAAGAAGCAGCCAATGAACAGTGGAATGACGGGTATGCTGTTTGCATGGTGTTGGATAGGATTTTTTCCACTCTGTGTTCTGCAATACTTATGTGATATTTCCCTGCAGACTGTTTTTCACTATACGTGAATATTTTTAGCAGTTCAATCCAATAACCGACCAATTAAGACCTATAACAAACCTTAAGAAATCTACTAACTTAAAACTTAGACATTCTTATAAAAGCTGACCGTGTGATCCCCAAAATGAGTTTTATAAACAGAATAGAAATTTGTGGAATTTGAATCTATCTATACTGTATGCCTACATATAGTATAGCTTAAAAGTTAATAGGAAGTTAAATAAAGACACTACTATTGTCTGAAGGCTGGCCATACATAGTAATTCTGCCAATGCATTGATCTATTTTATTATACAGTATCTTTGCTTGGGTTGTTTTGTTAGTATTACTTTAATCGCATAGACCATAGAGAAGAGCTTTCTCTTTATTTACAGAAATCTATTTAAAGGGCAAATACATCTCTCAAATAAAAAATAAAAAAAATGTATACAGGTAAATCAATCCACAAACTGCAATATTTAGAAAGAGACTATCCCACTTTCTGGCTCTGCTGAGTAGAAGCTGTCTGTCATGGATGTGACAAATGACCTCACAGCCAACGAATGAATGCTATTCCTATAGCTGCCTCCGTTGAGCATGTGCAAGCTAATAACTGAGCTTAAAGAGGTGGCAAAAAGGAAAAGAGGAAATGGATGAAAAAGTATGGCTGTTATTGTCAATGAGTTGATTAAGTTTACCTAGGTTTGGTATCATTCTAGCATTAAAGACTTTAATGACAAGCTATTTGTTCAGCCTCGTGTGAATTCTGAGATTCTGTTCAGATCTTAGAGAACTTAGGTAAAACTACTAAATGACTGTTACATATACCTATACTTTATAACATTTAGTTAACATTTAGAACAGTCAAAATCTCTGGACCAGAATACTTGACACAATTGTTGGAAATGCTTTATTTATGTGTCAATAGTTACTAGCCATATGTATTTCCTGTAAAACGGTGAAATATTAAAAATATATAAACTGCTAAAACCCATTCCATTTCAGAGCATTGTCTTTTTCTTTTTTTTTTTTTTTTTGATTGCCTTCAGTTTGAGTGAACTGTGCTTGGTGTAGTTTGTACATGATGATTGTTCCTACTGACTGAGCAAATGAAAGTGTACAATGTACTTTCAATCAGTAGGCAGAATAGCTATATACCATGGGAAACAACTAAACAAAGAATGGTTTTGGGATGGAAGGAATGGCATATTTGCCATGAGAATGCTTTTACAATTGAAATATCCATTGTAGTTACCATTCAGCATCAAAACATAAAATAAATTTGTCATTATTTTGGGTTTTCTACTAGACACCAAATTAAAACAGACTTATGCAGACAGTGAATGGTTGGCTTTTCTTTTGCCTTCCCTGTAATATGCGACTGAACAGGGGGTTGGCATAACACTGCCTATGAAGCTGATCTACACACATGACCAATATCTACTCTTTCTAACAATAGCATATAGGGCTTCATTTTTAGATGGTGTAGTTGAAGTTACTGCAAGATGATCAGGTTAAAATATGTATTCTGTAATAATAAAAATGAGTGTTAAAATCATACATCTTTTGTCTTTTTTAAAGAATTCCTGTGCAGAGTCTAAAATATTACCCTGTAGTAAGCCCCTTCTTGTCCTTTACCCTAATACTGGCATTCCTCAATGTGCTTTATCAAGGGAAAAGGGTCTGTCCACTGAATACCCTTTGGTTTGGAATGGCATAGACAGTGTTCTCCCTAGGGTCTTTTAGCCGGGCGGCCCACCCGGCTACTTTTTCATGCCACCCGGCTGGAAAAAATTCCTTGAGAGAACTTTAGATCTAGGTTTAATAGGTGCCAATAGGTCAGTAAAAACTCCCACCTATACTGCCCAGTCCAGACCCGTATTTTACACTTGTAAGATTATTTTAGCACATGTTTACTAGCTTTTCCAAGATCCACAAGGCCACAAAAGGGTGGCACATGTGCTTGTGCTGCCATGTTACATGGGTTACCTTCAGAAGGGAACTACAACTCCCTGCAGATGTTGACAAACTACAACTCCTTGCATTCTACAACCACAGAATGCTGGGAGTCATAGTTTTCAAACATCTAGTGGGCCGAAAGTTAGACATCCCTGTCCTATATAATGAGCATGATGCAGTGCACATTTTTCCCCACCACCAAATTTCCCCGTCCCACCCCACCCGGCTACTTTTTCATGCCACCCGGCTGGAAAAAAATTCTGGGGAGAACACTGGGCATAGAAACTCAATAATGAGTCGATTTAATTGCCAGTTCCTTGGCAAATAAGTAAGGAAATGTTTCAGCTTGAATTTTGCCTTTACTGTAGGAGAAATAATTTCTTACCCACAGAACTGCATCACTGCACTGTTTAAATGTTTTGAATTGAAAAGCAAATTGCAAGTCTACATAAAATAACTCGACTATTAGGTAGCTTGTTCTTCAACACATTGTCTTACTGTTATAGGTATGATGCAGAGCTGAATCTTTTGGATATTCCTGCAGCAAAAGCAGATGCACAATCAGATGTTAAAAGGCCCTTCTTTGATTTGCCAACCCTTCCAGCAGATGTTGATTTGGAAGAATATGAATATGAAGATGACTTTGAGTAGAGCAGTTTTTCATTTCAATGCGCTGCAGCTGGACTGCTACTTTTGTATGTTGTCGTTTTGTAAGAATAACTCAAGAATTGGTACTAGACAACAAACGTCAAGATGAGATTTTGGTTAAATTGAAAATTATTTTACAATGGTTTGCTTTAACTTGGCTCCCTAAGTGGTTAGGTCGAATGAAATAAAACTTATTCTCCTAAAGTTTACATTTTTAAACAGTGGGGTTGGAGATTCGAGTACTTTCTCTAGTCATCTATGCAGACCAGCTCCATAGTGTCTGACTTAATCAGAAGTGATGTGAGGCAATGTTCAGTGGACTAAGTGACATTTGTCCCCATTACCATGGTTGTTAAATCTCTTGTCCTTATATTTTCCAAAGTTAAACTATTTAGCTTTTATTTTCTTTTATGCTGCCAAGAAATTGTTTCTGAAACCTGCTTTATAAAATGGAAGTATATACACCTTTTAGCTATGTAACAATAATTAAAGGGGCACCTTAAAGATTCATCAAGATACTATTTATTCAGATATGTTTAATGAATCACTAGAAGTTAAGAACTTCTGTGGTGCCTACATTCTGCTTGGTAGCCAGACAGGTCCAGTGCACGTTAATTTCATTGGTCCAATTAAATTCCAGTAAGGTTGCATGACCAGGCTTTTAAACAAATCAGGGGAAGAGGTAAGAGTCATTGTCCTGGTAACCATAGGGTCTCCATTTCACTTATAATTCATATTTTTCATTTGCCTATTACTGTGGTTAATGTACAGCATCAAAGCTGCAGAGAGGCACCAAGGACCTTAATTATAAATGCGTGCGATACCGCACCTTTTAACTGCTGCTATTTTTACAACCACGGTCGTACAATTAAGATCACCTGCACAATACCATTGTGATACAATATTGGTATTGTACGCCGCATAATCAAATGTGCAGCCATACTTTTACGCTATGTCCCTGTTATGTTGGGCATTTAATATTTTTTTTCAGTTTCAAATATGTTATGGAACAGCAGTCACATTCCAGTTCTCCTAAATCATTAATGCAGATTTCTTCACCAGGAAATATGTAACTAACTTGTCTAAACTAAATTTATGTTCTTACTTGTAAATATGTAAATCACAGGTGTGGGGTTTTTTTTGTTTCAGTAACCAAATTAACTGTTTTGGAGGGAAAAATTGTAAATGTTTGCCAAATAGAAATATTTTAAGAATTGAAATTCTATATTGTATTTCAAAATAAAATATTTTTTGCACAACTATTTAGTATGTTTACTTGATGCAATTTCTTAATATTTAAAATGGTGTGATCTATTTTATGGTGGTATGGTGGTATTTTCAGATGGCTGAAGCCTGGGAAAAGTCCAATAAAAAAAAAAACAAACATTGCAAGCAGGCTGCAACCACTAATGTGAATGGGCTTTTTCTTTTTAAATTCTATGCATCATCCACCTTTTCTGCAATCAAAGTAAAATCAATGGGGCAAAGATTAATTTGGAAGAAAAGAAATATACAGGAAATGCAACAACCAGTTGATTGTGAAGCAAAATGGTAAGCTGTAAAATTCAAGGACAGCCTTTTTCATGCAGTCATGAAATACAATGACAAATGCCAATTTGTGCCCACGGTACTACAAAATACAGACACGGCAGTGGTATCTTTAAAGAGAATCTATACTGAGGGGGGAAAAAATGTAAATTGCCCATCTCTGGAAACTTGGTGCCATATTTATAAAGGCACATTATCGCTTTTTAAAGATTGTAAATTTACGTTCGCCATTGTACATTTACTCCCATTAGTGTAGATTTGAGATTGCCATAGAATACCATTCAAAGGTTTGTAAATTTACTCTTAAGCGATACTGCGACTTTAACAATCTATCATAAATTTACCAGTTAAACTGATCGGAGTTTATCGTAAATTTACGATTTCGTTATCATAGATTTAGGGCTAGTCCACACTGCTGCGCTTTTTTTGCATTTGCGCTTGTTTTTTTTTCATATTGAAAACACGGCAACGCATTGGGTGCGTTGCGATTTGCGTTCTGCATTTTAATTATCAATCGCATGCGTTTTTCAATAATGAAAAAACGCATGCGCGCATGCGATTCTGTGTGCGATTGTGTTGCAGTGTGGCCGTGCCCTTAGGATCGTTATCGTAGATTTATCATCCCCATTACTACCGCATGGTATTCTACGATCAAACACTCATTAATTAACAAACGTTCAGTTGTACATTTACGACCACGATCATAAATGAACTAACGGCTTTATAAATATGGCCCTTGAATTCTTATATTAACCCACTGTATTGGTTCTGCAGGTTAACATAAAAGTAGTGGTCCTGCATAAACGACCATTGGGCCGTGCAATACTATGCAGTAGACGACTACTGCAATGGTATTGTATAGGCAATCATAGTTGTATAATCGTGGTCTTTAGAAATATGGCCCACTGTAACTTTTTTTCTTCTGTTCTCTATTTGTTCAGATATCCATGGCGGAAATAACTAGCTGTACTTTTTTGGAAAATGGATCTCAATTAGCCATTACTGATGGCGCAGTCCTTTCATAAATGTGGCCACCAGCACAGCCCATCTGTTAATGGTTGATGCCCATTACCAGATGAGCTTCCGCTGCTTCTTGCATACATAAAAGGCACACTGCAGCAGTGGAAAAGGCGGGACCAAGCGCCGGTGAATCTGGGATTTGTAAGGTGAATATCTAACACTGGGAGCATCTCTTCTAAAAAGCAATACCGCGGCCTTAAAAATATGGCCCTTATATCTGTTGTATTCAATTAGATCAACTGGACTTAAAATGTAGTTCTTGAAGACGTTTCGCTAGTCATCCGATCTTGTACAAGAATCTGTGGCAATTATGTACCCTGGAAAATCCCAATTAGCATATCACAGCCAGGTAAAACAAACAGGTAGGCCGCACTTCCGGTATATGGTCGAAAAAACCTTTATTCAGACCTTCTCGTCATAAAATCACATACGGTACCCAGCATCCAACGCGTTTCGGGGAAACATCCCCTTAGTCATGGATGAATCACAGCCAGGTGTTAAGGGTGTGATTGGATAGTGGCTAAGAGGTGTTATAGGAACGCACAGAGTAAGGTGTTAAAACAGCATTGTACATGGCAGACAGTTGGTGTCGAACCCCCCCCACCTCTATTTAGGCTTGGTTTCTTTATTTTCACATAAATGGCCTCCTTAACACCTCTCTTGAACCAGTCACGTTCCTTCGCCAGTGCTTCTGTGCTGGGCCATACGTTGATGCAGTTGCTGTTTGGTCTCCCCCACATACAAATCAGAGCATTCTTCACTGCACTGCACTGCATATATGATGTCGCTTTTCTTGTGTTTAGGTATTGGGTCTTTCGGATGTACCAATTGCTGCCTTAGTGTGTTGTTCGGTTTAAAGCAGACAGGGATATGATGTTTTTTGAAAATTCTTCTTAATTCCTCGGAGACCCCTGCTACATATGGGATGACCATGTTCTTCCTCCTGTCTTGCTTTTCCCCTTCACTGTTGGTATTTGTGTTCTTTTCTTTCCTTCTACTTCTTTTGACAAAGGCCCAGTCTGGATATCCACAAGTTTTAAGGGCTCCTCTGAGATGTTTCATTTCTTTAGCCTTTCGCCTCTGTGCTAGTGGGGATGTTCTCGGCTCTGTGTTGCAGGGTTCTGATGATACCCAGCTTGTGATCTAAAGGGTGGTGGGAGTCAAACATCAAATACTGATCTGTGTGTGTTGGTTTTCTGTAAACCTCTACTTCCAGTTTACCATTTTCCTTAACTTCTACCAAGCAGTCCAAGAAAGCCAGTTAGTTGTTTTGTACCTCTTCCCTTGTGAATTTAATGTTTTGGTCTACCGCATTAATGTGTTCTGTGAAAGCTTGTACTTCCTTCTGGTGGATTTTAACCCAGGTGTCATCCACATATCTGAACCAGTGGCTGGGTGCTATGCCCTTAAAGGTATTAAGCGCCTGTGTTTCTACCTCCTCCATGTAAAGGTTGGCCACAATAGGTGAAACTGGAGATCCCATAGCACATCCATGTTTTTGCTTATAGAACTTATCCCTGTATTTGAAATAGGTAGTATTCAGGCACAAGTCCAACAAGGAACACACCTGTTCTGGGTTGAGATCAGTTCTGCTGGTAAGAGTGCTGTCTTGGCCCAGCCGTTTTCTCACCATGTCAACAGCCTCCTTGGTGGGTATACAAGTGAAGAGAGATGTCACATCATAGGACACCATAGTTTCTTCTACACCGAGTACTTCAATCTTGTTGGTGAAATCCTGAGAGTTCTGGATGTGATGCTTAGAACTTCCCACCAAAGGTCCTAAGATGTTAGCTAGATATTTTGCCACCTTGTATGTTACAGAGTTGATGCTGCTGACTATAGGTCTTAGTGGGGTCCCTTCCTTATGTATCTTTGGGAGTCCATATATGCATGGATGTGCCTCACCGGCGTAGAGGCGATGATACATTGCTCGGTCAATGGCTTTATCCTTTTGAAGCTGTTGTAGTAAGTCTATGACTCTTTTCTTGTAATTGCCACAGATTCTTGTACAAGTCATTCTGAATTGAGAAAGCCAGTCGGATGACTAGCAAAACGACTTCAAGAACTACATTTCAAGTCCAGTTGATCTAATTGAATACAACAGATATACTATGACCTGGATGAATGAGAACCTTCACAAGCAATATGGCCCTTAGTGTGGTGGGAAAAAAATCCCATCCTGCGGTTGATCATTTGTATGGCCATAACTAAAAAAATTGTAAGGACTCCTTGAATGATCTCACAAAGTATAAGGAGAATGTATTGGCAATATGTTTTATTGCAGCTAATAAACCATTTCCGAAGGAATCTGTTGACTGCAGATAGTGTATGCGCTATGGCTCACAGATAAGAGCATTAAATAATATTATAAAACACAATTGGCAAGATATAAAATGTATATAGGAAGACCAAGTTTATTATATATAAAGATTTTTTTAATTAAAAAATGGAATACAAATACAGTTGTTTTTTTTTATTGTGCCGATAAACCTTAATCAATCATTCAACTGAGCTCATTCACACTATGCATGTTTCTGTGCACTTTTACAAACCCGTGTTTTCTAAAATGCAATGACCGTTTTTCCCATTGAAATCCCCATATGCTTTTACAAAGCCCTGTAGCATGCATTTCTCTGGTTAACGAATACAAACAAAGGCACAACGTGAGTGTGTTTGCTTTGTGTAACGTGAATGAACCCTTAGCTGCCTCACTCAAATACAGATTGGTTAAAGTTCAACTGTTAAATGGTCCACTGACCTATAGGATTACCATTCCATAAAGCTCCTGGAGACGCCATACGCAAAGATTTGTTACAATCTTGATCAATTATTCCAACTTGCTTGATCAGAAAATAATCTAACATTTATTACACAATCAAATTGTTGTACAGATAATCTTTGTATGTACTTTGTATGTATGGCCACCATTAGGGAAATGGTGCACTTTTTTTGTCATATTCCCTCGGAATGAACTGAAGGTCGCATTCTTGTGTAACTGTATTTAGCACTGGGCTATTTCTGTGATGTTATCAGGTAGAGTGGTAGAGATCAGCAAGAAATTCTATTTAGTCCTTTCTTGAATCTTACGATTTGGTAACCAAAGCAGTCTCCTAGAAAAGAAAAAAACGAAAATATGATTCAAAATGGAATTTTTGTTTTATAAACTTATCCCTCCTATTCACAATTTCTTTAATTACAATTAGGATTATTCCTTTTTAATTTATATAACCAACTAAACACTTGAGATTAGTCATTTGGGGACATATTTATAAACCTGCGGTACCGCTTTTTAGCTATACTGCGGGTTAGTTAATCTACGATTGCGGTCATAAATGTACCAGTCGTTAATTAACGAACGTTCGGTCGTAGAATACCATGCAATGGTATTCTATGGGGATCATAAATCTACGATTTCGTTACTGTAGATTTACAATCGGTATTGTAAATTTACGATAACGCTCTTAAATTAACGATCGTTAAACCGATCGGAAGTTAACAATCGTTAAAGGCACGGTATCGCTAAAAACCTCATGAATAACAATAGAATTAATGAACAGTGGGCCATGTTTATTAACCCACTGTATTGGAAACTTCTGATACCGTGGGTTATCGTAAAGGTACAAAGCTTTGTTCGTACAATACCATGTGTTGGCAAAATCCCACAATGGTCTTGCATGGGCGATCATAGAATTATGATTGATCGTACATTTATGACTGCAATTGTAGATTTAAGCCCATGGCAACAATCTTTAAAGGTGCGGTATCTCAAAGTAGCAATACTGCATCTTTACAAATATGGCCCACTGTTTTCTCGGTATTGCCACTTTATAAAGCTGATAATATGCAGAATATTGCACCAAACATGCTTAAAACCTGTCGCTTTATATATATATATGCATCCTTATCTCCCACGTATGGCAAAAATTTAATACAGATTAAAGGATAAGTACCCTCTAAAATGAACTGAATTCTATTTGGAAGCTGCAGCTTTAAGTAACCTGTTCCTGTTTTTTTCCCTAGGGCCCTCCTGAGCCTACCTGTGAAGATCTGAAGTTCCTGACATCTTGGATTATGCTTGCAGTGCCTGTAGCTCCGCCCCCCGGGAGGTTTTTGCTTCTCCTTCATTGTGGGTCAGTAAAAGTGTTGCCTGTTGCGTCACAGCGGACACGTGCGTGACGTCACACGCACGGCTTGAGCGCAACGAGAAAGTTCAAGTTTCAAGTAAGGTAAGGACCTTTTTAATGTGTTTTTATTAAGTGATCAAATCTCTATGCACACACCTCCTCACCATTATGAATAATCTTAAATCATTTCTGTCTTCATAGCTAATATCCTCCATTCTCCTTATTTATTTCTATGGGGGGAGGGGAATAAAATCAGATATCTGGGCATAAAGAGTAATTCAAAGTACTTTACCCCATTCTCCATGTACCCAAATAAATGGCTCTTTGTGTCAAGTATGGAGGACGAGATTATGAAATATGAACCATGTAAACTCATCCATAGCCTGGCACAAAAAGAAAGGATAGCCCTTAAAGAACTAAGCAATATCCAGGACATAGTTATCAAGCCAGCGGACAAGGGTGGGAAGGTAATAGTACTGGATAAAAGGTTGCAAGTGAGGATGAGTCCCTCCCTTTGGGGAGTATAATGGGTTTGAGAGCCCTTTTTTATTGGTCCTTTATTACTTAGTTACTCTGCTCTGAACACTCTCCATATTCATTATATATTTTTGTGTTCAGTAGGAATAAGCCAGTAGCCCTATAGATGTTTGATGTTTCACAGCCTTACTCTACAATCCCTCCAACAGAAGAGAACAATCAGGGAATGCTGGAAGTTGTAGTTTTCAACTCCATGGCTACTTTCCATGGTATACAGGATTCCAAAACTGCACTGCATGCTATTATTACCAAGTTTACGCAGGGAAACATCTACCATGAGGCAGAGTAAAACATTTGTTTCAGGCGACACCCCTGCACAGAAGAAGAAAGGCGGCAGACAGGCAGTGGTAGAAATTTAAAAAAAATCCTTGACCACCATGAAAAAAAAAAGAATTTTCCCTAATAACAGATATGATGTTGTTAAAATCATTTTATATGGTTAGGTTAGCCTAACAAACTAACTAAAGCTAGGTTAGACTAGTTTGGGCCCTGCTGAAAGTCTACCTTGACATGGTGGCAGGCTTACAAATCCTTTAGCTAAATTCTTTTATACTACATGAAGTATGGCATTTTTAATGTATTGTAACAGTTGAACCAATATGTACAGCAGAGGCTATAAAAAAAGTTATTTTGATTTGAGCAAGAAAAACTTGAAGGGAGCAATATGGTAGTGGCAACACAAGCTGTTTGAGAAAGGGGTGTTATATCTGTTTCTAGTAATTAACCATTATTGCTGAATGACAAAACAATTTAAATACCTATGTGATAGTAATAGGTAAATCGTAAAATATTAGCCACGCCCTGACAAAGCCACACCCACACGTGCCGCACCTGGAAAAAACCAAGGGCAGCATTTAAAAGTTTGGCTCAGGCAGCAAAAACCATAGAAGTGCCCAAGTTTACGAATGGTATTTATAAAAGGACTCCGAGTTTATGAATGGTATTTATAAAGGATCTACATTGGTATTTATATCTATATGGAAAATCCCTCACTTATGAGTATGTAATTGCTGAAATGCCACAGGTGTATTGTCAGATGTAGAAGTAGGTTAAGTGCCTGTGCATAAAAAATCATTCCCCAGAAGTCTTTGGCATATAAGAAAAAATATCAAATATTAGAAATCTAAACTAAATTATTTAATTTGACCTTTTCACTTAAATGCCTAACACTATTGGGGAGTAATAATTTTTATGTGCAGCCACACCACTAGGGGCATAACTACCAGGGGAGCAGGCCCTACAACCGCAGGGAGGCCCCATCTTCTTGTTTTCCCTATGACGGATATAACCTCCTCCCAGAAAACCACTGTGGATGAAGCATGGAGAGGGGCTCCTTCATAGTTTTGCTGGGGAGCCCAGTGATTTTTAGTTACGCCACAGCACATCACCTACTTGTACACCTGTATTGGTATTTTTACTACTGTGCAGTATAGGCACATGGCTGCAGACATTTTTTTTAATGGTGCTTACTTACAATACCATAATAATTAGAATTTTATGACCTTTGTGCTTCTATATGACCTGGTCTTTTGTCAGAAAAAGGTACAGGGTGCCATTAGCATTTCATTTTGTGCTAACAAAACTGCTTATTCTTGGCCCCCAAAATTATATAGTAGATAATGCATCCCTACTGTAAATTATAAGGTTATCCGAAGTCACAGAGGAGTTCTGAGACCATATAAACGGCATATCCAAATACTTTTTTGTAGGGGGTGCATTATCTATTATAATCCACCCCCTCATTTAAGTACGTCCCTGGCTTCTGTGCATACAGTCGCTCAATGACAACTGTCCCCCCTAGTATATACTTACTCCCAACCCCCAAACCCACCCCAACCTCTATTTTAACCCCACTTTAGGCTCACCATCTTTTGTATTGCCTTACCACTGTGACTGCCACGGGTCTTTCTTTTATATCCTGCACAGAGATGATCAATCGCACAAGTGATTTAGAGTATTGTGCAGATTATAAGGTTCTTATTTACAGATGGAGTCCATTCGAGGGGTGGATTATAGGAGAATATCCCACTTTCCCTTCCTGATGCTAGCGTATAACCTGGCTGTAAAAATGATGCGTAGATCTAAAAGGCCAATGGAACTAAAAATAGCACAATGCTTAAATTGTGATATTGTTGAGGCCAGTATTTATCAACACGTAAAATATTGTTGGTCTTTATAGAAATACCATGAAGTAGTTAGAAGACTCTGTGCTACTTTTGTGCAATATTTACTTTAAGTTGCCTTAGTTGATACTGTCCTTTCTGCCCACGATGAGACCAATGTCTCAATGTGAACCAAGAAGAGGGACCAGATCAGAGATGGAAAGTTGCATAACTAGAAAATAACCCAGGAGAGAGGACCTAGCGGTTTAGGTCCTCACTCTGGGTATAATACAAGGGGGAGGTAAGTACAATTGTCCTTTATGGTTGACTGTGCACTACTGGATCTGTTTATGTATCCTGGGAATTTTTCCATTAGGAGATTATTAAAAAGCTGTGTACTGCAGCCACTTATCCAATTAACACATCTAATCTAATGGTTGACCATAACTACTGAATGTGAGCAGAATCACAAAATGCTTGGTGAGAGCTACAGCTATATGCTTGATAATAATTCAAAAATCCATTCAACTTTTTTAATGACCATAAGAAATAAACTTGTATTTACAAAACAATATACACTTAATATAAATAAAGGCTGGCTTCCATTTCTCTTTACCTCAGCTGTAAAAACTTCATCAACAATAACATCCTTATTGCCATCATCGGAATCTTCTTCAGTAGATATACGTTTTGATGAAGGTTGAAGGCTAAGGGAACAATAACCACAAGTACTTTAATATTTGCCTGTTAACTTTATACATATGAATATTAATAGTGAATGTTGAAATGCATTCTATACTTCCTTCTAGATAAGGAATAGCATGTAGATATGAAAAAGGGTTAAAATACAAATAGCGTTACAAGTTTGATTATTGTAATAATTGCTGTGGTGATAGACTAAAGGACCAAATTTTTTGGTCTGATTTGGTTGTCTGTCAGACACACTGGAAACTTTTTCCAGATTGGTTGGTCATATTTTAGGAAGCGGCATTGTGTTCCCTAAACATTTTCACAAATAAATGATTGAATTCCCACCAGTAGTGTGCTCCTCTGCATCTTTCTGTTTTGATTTCCTGGGCCCTTGGAGTAGAGGGCTGGAGGATTGCACCTACCTATTGTCTAGCCAACATCAGTGTGCTAGAGTGTCATTGAAATGTATTGAGATTGGTTGGTCAGCAACTATTTTTGAGTCACTCCAGGCAAAAACTCAACAAGACAAGTGTGTGACTGAAAGATTTCCTTTGATCATTTAGCAGTGTGGTAACACGTTTCTGTCCACATTCGGCCTTCATCAGGACTAACACATAGATTACTTTATTCCCTCTTAACACCCAGTAAAGTACCCCCTCACAGTAATATATACTATATCCAATCATCAAGTCATCCCACATATATACAGTAATTAAATCGAGAATAAGTCAATATCATTTAGTGGACTCAATATATACATTGTAACAATTCCCAAATGGTTGGAAAGTTTTATCCAGTATTGATTAAGGATTTGGGGTCATATTTATAATGGTTTGTTAAATTTTTTGTCAAATTTGGACTTATCGCAATTTATAAAGCGGTGGTAACCAGTGGCACCTTTCGCCATACATCACCACAGAAACTGCTCAATCGTATTTATTAAATGGTGAAAAGGGGCATTATTTTCTCTATTTTTTTCCACCAGACCACAATTTTTTAAACTTTAAACTTTCAATTTTTCTTTTCGTCATAGTTATTAAAAAGACGAAAATTATGTGGTAAAAAGTAGCACTAATAACTCTTTGCCACATTTTCAGCATTAAGTTCAGTGCATACGATAGTAAATAGGTAATACTCCCTGGTAGCTTTTCAAAGTAGTGTCAAATTGGTTAATACACACTTTGTTATTTAACAATAGCCTAACATGTTTTTTTCAGCAAAAGATATGATAAATAGTGTAAAACTCACCTAGGCAAATTTTCTCTCTTTTATTAATAGGACTCATTTTTTAATATTGCTTAAGCTAGGTACACACAGTACAGATTTCTGAAAGATGACAGACAGGATCTGCAGGATCCTTTCTGCCATCTTTCAAAGATCTGCATACACACAGTCCCGAGCATTCTCCCTATGAATATCATATACACATCATAGGGGGAACGCTCGGGACTGTGTGTTTCCATCCGCCGCACTAGACTCCTCTATAGGGAGTCTAGCATGGCCAGTGGAAATTTTTGGTCTTTCCTGTTCGGCGGCCGCGCGCTCGTTCAGGAAAGGAAGGTACACACATAACAATAAAGCCCTGATACCGTTGGATCCGACGGTATCGGGGCTTTATCGTTACTGTGTGTACCCAGCTTTATTTTCAGAAAACTGCAGCTAATCATCAAACTAGTTACATTAATTTGGGAACAAACCCATAGTGCTCTGTAAAAAATGTTAATAGAACATTCAAGTAAGTTAAAAGAACCCATTTCTGAGCCATTCCCATAGATGCATTTACACCGCCTGAGACAAAATCCACACTTTTTATAAATACCAATTTGATTTTCATTTAATGCTATGAAAAATACCTTAATGACGTTTGGCAAAAATTCTGGTAAAACTGCAAAAAATGCAACAAAAGGCAGAAAAAGTGAAAATTTTTAAATAGTATTAAATAAAAAATGGCAAAAATAGCTCTGGAATGTCACTTTCTCTACTTCATAATTATTTTTTACTTTAAAGGGCTTGCAGCCCTGGTCTGGTAATGGCCGATGTTAGAGAGCAATTTCTCTTCTCGCCGCGATATCATACTTAACACAATGAATAAGGCAAAGTTGTCAGTGCACATCGCTGATGCCATCACCACACATTGCTGCAGCGATACCTTTTGCAGCGAAAACTAGTGGTTTTATAAATATGGCAAAAATAACACTCTTTGCCACTGCGATGTCCTGCAATAGTGAAATGGCGAAAATATTGGTCGTTTATAAATATGACCCTTAGTCTCTTGTTAGATTAATGGAAGGACGGATGGCAAGACATGGCTCCTTTATCTCCCGTTTGTGTGGTAAGAGGAGAGTTAATCACTGGTGCAGGTTTTGTGATCTAATCGGAAGACGGACATTGGCTTATTCGCTATTTAATCATGGTATATATCTGGGATGACTTGAGGATTCAATATAGTGTATGTTACTGTAAGCAGGGGGAACATGTCACTGCATGTAAAGAAGAAATGAAGTAATCTATTAGTTCTGACTATAATATATATATATATATATATATATATATATATATATATATATATATATATATATATACATACACACAAACAAATGCTCCGCTGCACTCCGATCCCCAGCAAACAGCCTGGGTGCCGACAGTAGGATAAGATACATTCACAGAGAAAGACTGGGCACTCCACGGTCTTAGCGATCCATTTATTAAGAAAAAGCACAGTCGGTATCAAACCTTTTTTTTTTTTTTTCTTAGCGATCCATTTATTAAGAAAAAGCACAGTCGGTATCAAACCTTTTTTTTTTTTCTTCGCGATCCATTTATAAGAAAAGCACAGTCGGTATCAAACCTTTTTTTTTTTTTCTTCGCGATCCATTTATTAAGAAAAAGCACAGTCGGTATCAAACCAACGCGTTTCAGCCCTCCATTAACGGGCCGTCCTCAGGGTTACAGATACTAACAAACATGTGATTTAAAAAGACTAAAACCCTCCCACCAACCCTCCCCCGTACCGCCCACTACCCATATAAGAGGTCCGTGTGATAACCCCTTGCTACCGTGCTCCCGACAAATAGAGCAAGGATCCCCAAGTGCCGGGTGCAACACTCCTGGTGATCGCCCAATAGTACTGCTAAACTACCGCTAAAACTAGACAGCAAACAGCTGTCATATAAAGGTGATCCAACTACATATAAAGCAGTACCTATAACAACCGAGGCTGCTAGTAAAGTGGCAAGTGTGCTGACAATGTGTAAAGTGTCATACAGAGGCACAAAGTGTCGAAGTGCAATAAATAAGTAAAATACATAAAATAAAAGTGAGCATAAAGATAAGAGCCCCAATGTAAAAAACAAATAAATAGGACCGATAAGAGCATATTCTAAGAACAAGCAGAACATATTATAAGTTAAATTTCAGTAAAAACCAGTAGGTCCATATATGCCAGCGAAGATAATTTTAGGACCTCGGGGACCCTAATACTGAGGGGAGTAATTTACAGAAAACACCTAAGGGCCAATTGTTTATTAAGACCCCTAGGGGATATGGTATCGAGTCTCTTGATCCATCTAATTTCTCTTTGTAATAACGCTTTTTTACGATCCACTCCCTCGCGTATCGGTTCACAGTCTATTGCCATCCAGCGTAATGTAGTTACAGGTGAACCAACAGTTTAAAGTGGCGAGCCACTGTTTGTTCGCCATATTTGCTGTGGGGTACAGTGCTGTATTCCCATCATCCTTCTTTGGACGGAGGCTCATTCTGATGGCCAGTCTGTGTTGGCCAGGCGTTCACGGAGACACGTGGTATTCTTGCCTACATATTTTGCCGCATGGGCATGTAATTATGTATATAACATATTGGCTAAGACAATTTAATCGACTATTGATTTTTATCCTCCGCCCATGATGTGGATGAGAAAACAGGGTCAATGAGAGCTCCATTACAAGCTACAACGGCCATGGCATTTAAAACACCCATTTTTTGCTTTTAGGTAGCCATGTTTTACTTGTCAGAGGAGTAGTCTGTCGGAAATCTGTGCGCATCAGTATATTGCGTAAGTTTTTCCCCCGTCTGTACGTAAACAAGGGACGTGTTTGTCGAAAGGCATATTGGATCATTGGTCAGTTTCCCATCGTTTCTTAATACTACGCTTCAAATTACCACTCATGGGGGAATATGTGCTAATAACTGGAATGTGCCTGTTATGGTATCAGTTATATTCAAACTGTTTTCATGTAGGGACCAATTTGTGATGGCCCTATTAATTGTTCCGTAACCACAACCAGGCTATAGTTTCTCTCCAGGAACTTCGACTTAAGCTCAATAATTGCAATAAAGCATTATTGTAATCTGTGTTTCTTAATACCCGTAAACTTTGAGAGTAAATGATACCCCTCTTTTGGGGTTCTGGGTAAAAACATTTAGCGTGCATTAGCGTATTACGGTCTGTAGGCTTTGAGTACATTGTAGAATTGATGCAACCATTTTGTATATATAGCCTAAGATCCAAATAATCGATGGATTCACTACTCGCTGTCATCGTGAGTTGCCCTGGGGTATCAAGAGAGTTAAGTTCATCAACAGCTTTACATTCCTCCAACGAACCCTTCCACAGAAAAATAAGTCATCTATATACTTTTATATAGTATTATCCGGTGTCCACCCATGGGGATAATATGTTTCAATTCGAAGTCCTCCATGTAGATGTTAGCAAATGATGGACCAATATTAGAGCCCATAGCCGTTCCGGCTATTTGTTGATAAACGTTTCCTCAAATCTAAATAGTTTTTCTCCAGGGAGAACAATAATAAGTCCATAAGGAGTTCAATTGGGGGGGGGGGGGGGGATTTATGCCCTGTTTTAATCAAAGCCTTTCTGCATATATCAACCCCAGCTATTTGGGGGATAATTGTATATAGATTGCTGACATCACATGTCATAAGGTCGGAAGGTAGATCGTGTAAAGTTTTAAGTATATCGAGAAGGTGTTGGCTGTCTCTTAGGTATGATGCTATTCCTTGACAATAGGTTGCAAAAACGAATCCAGAAGATGGTCATGGGGCTTAAAAATGGACCCACATGCTGCCACTATAGGTCTACCCAGAGGAGCCGTACAGATTTTTAGATCTTCGGGATCGTATAGATGATGGGGGCTTTAGGGAAATCAGTGATGAGAAACTGTCTTTCTTCCCTAGTGATCCATCCACTATCCTCTGCCTGAAGGATCCTCTGATCCAAGCTCTTTTTGAAAGTGGAAGTAGGATCATTATCCAATAATTTGTATGTGGCCCCATCTGTTAACTGATCCATAAGCTCAGCTCTATAGTAAGAAGCATCCAAAGTACGATAGCCCCTCCTTTACAGCAGGCCGAATAACCAATTGGTGTCATTTTTCAATGTTTGAAGGGCTAACTGTTCATCATGTGAGAGATTTGACATTTGTGGAACTTGGTACCAGGCTGTTTGATGTATGTGCCAGATCGCTTTTGACCTGTCACCAAAGATTTTAATAGCAGAAGGGGGTGTTAGGGGGGTCAAATTTACTTTTGGCCCGAAAGTCAGATATGTTAGAATGGCGATACAAATCCCGTAATTTCAAGGAATTTTTGTAATTGTATAAATCAATTTCATCATTTAATAATCATATTTCGGAGTCGGAACAAACGACAAACCCTTTTGTAATAAGGTGTGTTCAGCACTAGTAAGGGAATGAGCACTTAAATTATAAATTACCTCCTTCTCGGGGGTTTTGGTGGAAGGCCCCTTGACTTTAAAGCGCCCCCCACGAAAAAAGGCTGTTTAGGGTCTTCCAATGTGCTCATGTTTGGTTTAGGTGGATGAGTATCCCTGCCACTATCTGGTGGTTAGAATCATCGGAACTATCCACTGTCCTAAGTGTTTTACGTCGATATCGTCTTCTAAATGGTGTGTGGTCATAAGATTTACCATAGAGCCAACCATACACCCTTTTTTTGATAGCGACTGTGCTTTTTCTTAATAAATGGATCGCTAAGACTGTGGAGTGCCCAGTCTTTCTCTGTGAATATATATATACACATTTATATATAGGTACGGTCTATTGTAGCAGAAACTGTGAGTCCATCCTGTCTACCACTATATAATGTTAAAATTATGTTGATATATAGTCACATCTTGAGAAGGGCGCTGTGAGCCGAACGTCCTGTTTTTGAATGTGAGAATTTATAAGACAACGTGTTTTATATGGAAGTGCTCTTGTATCTATTTATATATATATATATATATATATATATATATATATATATACACATATATATATATACATACATACATACATACATACATACACGGATTGTGGAAGCACTCCAATTAGGCTAATTTACAACTACATTTACCGGAAGTGCTACTGATCTGGTCAAACATTTATACAAACATAGAAAAGTTAATCAATGCACAATCAATGTACAAGTCATCTGAATTGAAAAGCCATCGGATGACTAGCGAAAGTCTTCAAGAACGAAAAGAAAGAAGGGCCCTATTTAAAAAGATCGTAAAATAGCATCGTATTTTTTCGATCAATATCGATCTTTTATAAATAGGGCCCTTGTTCTTGAAGACGTTTCGCTAGTCATCCGACTGGCTTTCTCAATTCAGAATGACTGAAGAACTAAACTTCAAGTCCAGTTGACTAATTGAATACAACAGATATACCATGACCTGAATGAATGAGAACCTTCACAACATATACAGGAAGATAGTTAATCCAGGGTTTTGAGAGATGGGCAAACTGCTAAAATCTGTTCTGCCTGTGGACCTGGAAAATGGTCTGGGGAAAACGTACATACATCCAGAAGTTTAAAAAACGGTTTTGAAAGATTACGCATTGTATTTTCTAGGGTCAAATTTTTGAAAATTTAAATTTAAAGGAATTTTTGAAAATTTTGTAAAAATGATACAGTAATTTACTGTTAATGGCTCTGGGACCTGGGAAATGGTCTGGGGAACAGATAGTCAGATTCTTTCAAATCAGAATTCAAAAAGAAACTGATTGGTATACTAACCACAACAGAATCTTTCTGAAGGAATCTAAATGTAACAAATTCTGTTTAGAAAATAATCTGATTGGTTGTATACCAATCAGATTATTTCTGAAAGAATCTGATTGTATCCAATCAGAATTGGTTACAATCAGATACTTTCAGAAAAAATCTTATTGGTGCGCTTTCTGGAAAATCTGATTGTAACTAATCAAGAATTAGTTCAATCGATTCTTTTAGAAATAATCTGAATGGTATACTAACCAATTAGACTCTTTCTGAAATAAGATGATTGAAACTAATTCTGATTGGAAAATAATCTGATTGTTTAGTATAGCAATCAGATACTTCCAGAAAGAATCCAATTGATCCAATCAGAATTGGTTACAATTAGATACTTTTAGAAATAATCTTTTGGTATGCTTTCTGAAAGAATCTATTGTAACCAATTGTGATTGGGAAAGAATTCTTATAGAAATAATCTGATTAGTATTTAAACAATTAGATTCTTTTCTAATCAGAATTGGTTACAATCATATTCTTTCAGAAAGAATCTAATTGTCTTTTCCCAGACCATTTTCCGAATCCCAAACTATTTACAGTAAGTTACTGTATATTTTTCAAAAATTCCTTGAACTAACAAACATGTGATTTAAAAAGACTAAAACCCTCCCACCAACCCTCCCCCGTACCGCCCACTACCCATATAAGAGGTCCGTGTGATAACCCCTTGCTACCGTGCTCCCGACAAATAGAGACAAGGATCCCCAAGTGCTCGGGTGCAACACTCCTGGTGATCGCCTCAATGTACTGCTAAGACTACCGCTAAAACTAGACAGCAAACAGCTGTCATATAAAGTGGATCCAACTACATATAAAGCAGTACCTATAACAAACCGAGGCTGCTAGTAAAGTGGCAAGTGTGCTGACAATGTGTAAAGTGTCATACAGAGGCAACAAAGTGTCGAAGTGCAATAAATAAGTAAAATACATAAAATAAAAGTGAGCATAAAGATAAGAGCCCCAATGTAAAAAACAAATAAATAGGACCGATAAGAGCATATTCTAAGAACAAGCAGAACATATTATAAGTTAAATTTTCAGTAAAAACCAGTAGGTCCATATATGCCAGCGAAAGATAATTTTAGGACCTCGGGGACCCTAATACTGAGGGGAGTATATTTACAGAAAACACCTAAGGGCCAATTGTTTATTAAGACCCCTAGGGGATATGGTATCGAGTCTCTTGATCCATCTAATTTCTCTTTGTAATAACGCTTTTTTACGATCCACTCCCTCGCGTATCGGTTCACAGTCTATTGCCATCCAGCGTAATGTAGTTACAGGGTGAACCAACAGTTTAAAGTGGCGAGCCACTGTTTGTTCGCCATATTTGTCTGGTGGGTACAGTGCTGTATTCCCATCATCCTTCTTTGGACGGAGGCTCATTCTGATGGCCAGTCTGTGGTTGGCCAGGCGTTCACGGAGACACGTGGTATTCTTGCCTACATAATATTTGCCGCATGGGCATGTAATTATGTATATAACATATTGGCTAAGACAATTTAATCGACTATTGATTTTTATCCTCCGCCCATGATGTGGATGAGGAAAATCAGGGTCAATGAGAGCTCCATTACAAGCTACACAGCCATGGCATTTAAAACACCCATTTTTGCTTTTAGGTAGCCATGTTTTACTTGTCAGAGGAGTAGTCTGTCGGAAATCTGTGCGCATCAGTATATTGCGTAAGTTTTTCCCCCGTCTGTACGTAAACAAGGGGACGTGTTTGTCGAAAGGCATATTGGGATCATTGGTCAGTATATCCCATCGTTTCTTAAAGGAGAACTAAACCCAATTTTTTATACTCCAGAATCTGAAAACAACCCCCTAAAAACACCAATAAACTATAAAATGCCACTTTAGTAAACTCTGTTAAAGTAAATCAAAGCCTGTTAAGAACTGGATGAAGTAACTGTGTGTATGTGCAGTGTTAGACCACACCCCCTGACCTCAGTCACATGCTTCCTTGCTTTATCTGTCCTGTAAAAGGATTGGCTAGAGATTATTAATGGGTGTGGCCAACTGTAACAATTTTGTGCCATAGCTAAGGACTGAGCATGAGCAGAACATAATAGTCGTTGACCAAACAGTGTGATATTAGAATGCTGAGAAGTAAAGCACAAATCATATGTTATTTAGGTAAATTTCCCAGCGCCCGTATCAAAATGAGAGGTAAGACACAGATTACTGGTTTTATATCAAGGTGTTCTGCCTTCTGGTTAAGTGTTGTTCTGTGGCTTTAGTTGCCCTTTAATACTACGCTTCAAATTACCACTCATGGGGGAATATGTGCTAATAACTGGAATGTGCCTGTTATGGGTATCAGTTATATTCAAACTGTTTTCATGTAGGGACCAATTTGTGATGGCCCTATTAATTTGTTCCGTAACCACAACCAGGCTATAGTTTCTCTCCAGGAACTTCGACTTAAGCTCAATAAGTTGCAATAAAGCATTATTGTAATCCGTGTTGTTTCTTAATACCCGTAAACTTTGAGAGTAAATGATACCCCTCTTTTGGGGTTCTGGGTAAAAACATTTAGCGTGCATTAGCGTATTACGGTCTGTAGGCTTTGAGTACATTGTAGAATTGATGCAACCATTTTGTATATATAGCCTAAGATCCAAATAATCGATGGATTCACTACTCGCTGTCATCGTGAGTTGCACTGGGGTATCAAGAGAGTTAAGTTCATCAACAAAAGCTTTACATTCCTCCAACGAACCCTTCCACAGAAAAAATAAGTCATCTATATATCTTTTATATAGTATTATCCGGTGTCCACCCATGGGGATAATATGTTTCAATTCGAAGTCCTCCATGTAGATGTTAGCAAATGATGGACCAATATTAGAGCCCATAGCCGTTCCGGCTATTTGTTGATAGAACGTTTCCTCAAATCTGAAATAGTTTTTCTCCAGGGAGAACAATAATAAGTCCATAAGGAGTTCAATTGGGGGGGGGGGGGGGGATTTATGCCCTGTTTTAATCAAAGCCTTTCTGCATATATCAACCCCAGCTATTTGGGGGATAATTGTATATAGATTGCTGACATCACATGTCATAAGGTCGGAAGGTAGATCGTGTAAAGTTTTAAGTATATCGAGAAGGTGTTGGCTGTCTCTTAGGTATGATGCCATTCGCTTGACAATAGGTTGCAAAAACGAATCCAAGAAGATGGTCATGGGGCTTAAAAATGGACCCACATGCTGCCACTATAGGTCTACCCAGAGGAGCCGTGACAGATTTGTAGATCTTCGGGATCGTATAGATGATGGGGGCTTTAGGGAAATCAGTGATGAGAAACTGTCTTTCTTCCCTAGTGATCCATCCACTATCCTCTGCCTGAAGGATCCTCTGATCCAAGCTCTTTTTGAAAGTGGAAGTAGGATCATTATCCAATAATTTGTATGTGGCCCCATCTGTTAACTGATCCATAAGCTCAGCTCTATAGTAAGAAGCATCCAAAAGTACGATAGCCCCTCCTTATCAGCAGGCCGAAAACCAATTGTGTGTCATTTTTCAATGTTGAAGGGCTAACTGTTCATCATGTGAGAGATTTGACATTTGTGGAACTTGGTACCAGGCTGTTTGATGTACTGTGCCAGATCGCTTTTGACCATGTCACCAAAGATTTTAATAGCAGAAGGGGGTGTTAGGGGGGTCAAATTTACTTTTGGCCCGAAAGTCAGAGATAGTTAGAATGGCGATACAAATCCGTAATTTCAAGGAATGTTGTAATTGTATAAATCATTTCATCATTAATAAATCATATTTCGGAGTCGGAACAAACGACAAACCCTTTTGTAATAAGGTGTGTTCAGCAAGTAAGGGAATGAACACTTAAATTATAAATTACCTCCTTCTCGGGGGTTTTGGTGGAAGGCCCCTTGACTTTAAAAGCCCCCCACGAAAAAAGGCTGTTTAGGGTCTTCCAAGTGCTCATGTTTGGTTTAGGTGGATGAGTATCCCTGCCACTACTGGTGGTTAGAATATCGGAAACACACTGTCCTAAGTGTTTACGTCGATATCGCTTAAAGGTGTGTGGTCATAAGATTTACCATAGAGCCAACCATACACCCTTTTGATAGCGACTGTGCTTTTTCTTAATAAAGGATCGCTAAGATGTGGGAGTGCCCAGTCTCTCTTGTGATATATATATACACATTAATATATATAATATATATATAATATAATATATATATATACATAAAACACATACATACATACACGGATTGTGGAAGCACTCCAATTAGGCTAATTTACAACTACATTTACCGGAAGTGCTACTGATCTGGTCAAACATTTATACAAACATAAAAAGTTAATCAATGCACATTCTGGGCCCAATACTATCTATATCTGCACCTGGCATACTTATAAACAAAGGGGTTTTAGTATACATTACTGAGATCACATGAATTGTACAAGTCATTCTGAATTGAGAAAGCCAGTCGGATGACTAGCGAAACGTCTTCAAGAACGAAAAGAAAGAAGGGCCCTATTTATAAAAGATCGTAAAATAGCGATCGTTATTTTTTCGATAACAATATCGATCTTTTATAAATAGGGCCCTTAGTTCTTGAAGACGTTTCGCTAGTCATCCGACTGGCTTTCTCAATTCAGAATGACTGAAGAACTAAACTTCAAGTCCAGTTGATCTAATTGAATACAACAGATATACCATGACCTGAATGAATGAGAACCTTCACAAGCATATACAGGAAGATAGTTAAATCCAGGGTTTTGAGAGATGGGCAAAACTGCTAAAATCTGTTCTGCCTGTGGACCTGGAAAATGGTCTGGGGAAAACGTACATACATCCAGAAGTTTAAAAAACGGTTTTGAAAGATTACGCATTGTATTTTCTAGGGTCACCGAAATTTTTGAAAATTTAAATTTTAAAGGAATTTTTGAAAATTTTGTAAAAATGATACAGTAATTTACTGTTAATGGCTCTGGGACCTGGGAAATGGTCTGGGGAACAGATAGTCAGATTCTTTCAAATCAGAATTCAAAAAGAAACTGATTGGTATACTAACCAAACAGAATCTTTCTGAAGGAATCTAAATGTAACAAATTCTGTTTAGAAAATAATCTGATTGGTTAGTATACCAATCAGATTATTTCTGAAAGAATCTGATTGTATCCAATCAGAATTGGTTACAATCAGATACTTTCAGAAAAAATCTTATTGGTGCGCTTTCTGGAAGAATCTGATTGTAACTAATCAGAATTAGTTACAATCAGATTCTTTTAGAAATAATCTGAATGGTATACTAACCAATTAGACTCTTTCTGAAATAAGATGATTGAAACTAATTCTGATTGGAAAATAATCTGATTGGTTAGTATAGCAATCAGATACTTCCAGAAAGAATCCAATTGTATCCAATCAGAATTGGTTACAATTAGATACTTTTAGAAATAATCTTATTGGTATGCTTTCTGAAAGAATCTGATTGTAACCAATTGTGATTGGGAAAGAATTCTTATAGAAATAATCTGATTAGTATTTTAAACAATTAGATTCTTTTCTAATCAGAATTGGTTACAATCATATTCTTTCAGAAAGAATCTAATTGTCTTTTCCCCAGACCATTTTCCGAATCCCAAAACTATTTACAGTAAGTTACTGTATAATTTTTACAAAAATTCCTTGAAATTTTCATTGAATTTTCAAATAGGTCTCTTAAAAATCTGCAAAGCGGAATTCCCACAAAATCTGTGAATCACGAAAATCCGTTGCGGAACTGGGTTCAGATCCGTGATCCTGTCCATCTCTATTCTTGATCTATTTATTGTAACATTGTTAGAGTGTTATAGTTCAGTAGAAACACCACAGTGAAATACTACTGTTGTGCAGAGCTTGAATCAAGCGCTTCCTCTTTAAATTTCCAACCAATAACAGATCAATAGGAGATCCATCGGATCATTCTATAATTAAAGTTATCAATCTGTCTTTTAATACTCACCCTCCCCATTAACTCACAGCTGTCACCAGGGATTCTGTTAGAAAGGGATCACTATTGGTAAATGTGAGGTCCTATAAAGAACCCAGACTATCCTGTCATGTTTCAATCTTATTACATTTATCAGTTCAGGACACAGGTTCATGGCTTCCATGGGGTCTATTGCTTAAATAATGTAATAAACCATTAGCAAACTCACTTCATTGTCTCAGAGGAATGGGCATGGAGATATTTTCCTTTCAGACCCCCTATTATATATAGCAGGGATAAGCAACCAGTAGATCTCCAGATGTTTGAAAACTACAACTCCCAGTATTCCTCTACAAGCACTATGTAGTTAGGGAATTCAAACTACAACTCCCAGCATTCCTCTACAAGCACTCTGTAGTTAGGGAACTCTGGGAGTGTACTGGTTGCCTATCCCTGATCTATAGATATCCCTTCCTGTCCAGCAAACAGCAGCTCTCATTTTTGTCTATTGAGAGGGGAGGGGTGGGGTGGAGTTATGCGAGTGAGAAGAATGTTTTTACTAAGACTGTCACATGTTTTACAAAGGAAGTGACATATAAGTCTTGCAACTTCCTACTTCCCTACTAACACTCAGAAAATGTTTTGATTCGCTAACACTGCTGTCAATCTAATAATCTATTTTATCATTTCACTAAAAGGGAAATGATAAATATGTTCCTGTGTAAGCTTCCATTGCCTCCCTGTAAAACTTCCTGGGGTGTGGCTTAACACTCCATTTTGAAGATTCCATTACAAAACAGGAGTACTATGGGGACTATGCAAGTACTTTTATTTATTTATATATTTTGCCTTATTTACATTTCTGTATAATTTAATGTCATTACAACATATTTGTTAATATTTATATAACTATTTAGTGCTTAAACAACACATAAACACTGTCCCTTTATATATTACTTTTACCCACCCCCACCAACATAGTACCTCCGAAAAACCCAATGTATTCCCCGTGAATTTATAAATTTATTTACATAATATAAGGGATATATATAGTGTGATATAATTAGTGATATGATTGTTGTTTATACCTAGGTATATTTAATCATTATATTTCTCCTTTTTGATGTTAGCTTTTTATAAATAGGTGTTTTTATATAATTTTTTACTAGATGGTGGTACCCAATATACTTTTAACTAATCTGCACTTTATAATAATTGCACTATACTGCACTTTTTGATTACAAAGATATACACACTTATGACTGGTTTTATAATGTTTACACTATTATGTATGTGTTTTCACTTATGCATATCCCTGGGTTTACAGGGTTAGATGTATTAATGTGTTTTGTTCACAGGAAGTAGTTATTTATGATGTCACAGGAAGTGATGCACTATGCACTTTATAAATGTTTGAAAATTTTGATGTATTATTTGGCTTCACAAAGGCCCAGAACACAGGGCCAAAACGTTGCGTGCTGTTTGATGTAGCCAATTAAAGGCATTTTTTGTGATAAGTCACACGTGTGCACCGGACTACATTCATTCATATATATATGAGGCAGGCACTCAATTCTCTATTGTGCTCAAGATCTTGCCCAGGTGCTACTAATTATTTTGAATACTGGCTGCCAAACGCACAATTACCTGTATAATGATAAATCATCTTCTGATATTTCCCCGTGCAGTATATGCCTTTTTCTGCTTTTGATAGTGCATGTGCTCTGGTCCTCAGATGCACCCTTATCTCTCAGGGCTATTCCTGCAAGAAGGTAGTTACATAGTACATAGTTACATAGTATTGGAGGTTAAATAAAGACATACATACATCTTGTCCAATCTTAATAGCCTACCCCTTAACCCTGCCCAAAAGTTGATCCACAGAAAGATTAAAAAAAAAAAATTTTAAAAAAAAGGTCAAAGGCTGAGGCCCCACTACAACGCACCAAATCGAGCGCGCTATTGCACACGATTGTGCAATTTTGGTGTGTATTGCGCGTTCTCGCGTTTGTGCAGGCGATTTCACTATTTATAATAAGAAACCGCAGAATTTTCACATTCCCGTGACTTTAATGTTATTTAAAAATGTGTGCGCAACCGCAAGCGAAATCGTGTGCGCAAACGTGCGAAAAACGCGTTAGTGTAGCCTAGCCCTGAGGGGAAAAAAATTGCTTCCCGACTCTAAATTGGAAAGGATTTCTAGATCAACCAAAACTACAGTATATGTATTAATACCACAAATGTTCAATACTTTTCAATGTTAGAAACTTATTCAGCCCTCTGTTGAAAGTATCTAATGAACTTGCTATTACCACATCTGTTGCACACTTTTCATGAAGATGAAACTTTATTCTTTTAATCTAAAAGGAGCTGTGTCTTCAATAAATGAAGATCTGCGTTTTTCAATAAAACCTGCAGGAGCCGGGAGTGAAGGCAAGAAACTTACCCAGTCTTACACTTCTCTGCCGATTCCTCTGCCAGGTCCGACAGACTTTGTACACTATGCGTGTAGAGTGCAAAGTCTTTCGGGACCTGTCAGAAGATCAGCAAAGGAGTGTAAGACTGGGTAAGTTTCTTGACTTCGCTCCTGGAGGTTTTATTGAAGAATGGAAAGAAAGACACAGTCCTTTCCCTTTGGTTTTTCAATAAGACTGAAACCCCAAAAGTAGTTTTCTTAGGTGGACATACCTTTTAATGTGTCCCCATAATAAAGCCTCCATTCCCCATAATCATTTAATTGCTCTTCCGTTTCCAAGATGTCCCTTTTATATACAGGGTTTCAAAACTGCACCGCATATTCGAAATGAGGCCTTACCAGAAATTTGTAAAGATGTATATTTTTTTCTCCTTTGTGATCCATAGGTTATAGTACAGTGATGGCGAACCTTATAGAGACGAGTGCCCAAATTGCAACCTAAAACCCACTTATTTATTTTTATTTATTTTAGTGCCAACACAAGATGGACATATACATTAACTATTGAAGGATATGTCCACTGATTTTGTAAGTTTTTTTTTTTCTGTTTAAAAGGTATGAGCACTGTAAAAAAAAAAAAAAAACTTTAGGTTAGTGGAAAGCTGTGGCTTTAAAACTTACCCACGAGCCCACCTTTACTGTTTGAATCTTGCTGGGTTCCTCCTCCTGTATAATGGCATCTAGAGCTCCTACCCCAAGAGATTTCCTGCCTCCTTGATTGCAAAAGGTAATTTCTGGTTGTTCCACGCATGCGCACGACGTTTATACGCGCGTGCATCGTGACGCCTTGCGTATTGACGTCATGTCGCATGCACATTGACATCCCACGTGCGTGGTACAACCGGAAATAACCTTTTTTGCGACCAAGGAAGCAGATGATATCATGGAGGTGGAGCTCCAGATGCCATTAAACAGGAGGAGGAAGCCAGCAAGATTCAAGCCCAAAGGTGGGCTCTGACGGGGGGGGAATAGAACAAAAAAAAAGACAAATTTAGTTATAAGCCACAGCTTTCCACTAACCTGAATTGTGTGTGCATGAGCACACAGTACATAGGAGAGTGGAAGCGTTGGAGACTGTCCCAGAAGTTGTTGCTGGAGTAATCCGCTGTAAGTTCTTCCTTCTCTCCTGCAGGTTTTACTGAAGAAGGGGATGTAAGACATTGCTCATTTACCTCCCGTTCTTCAGTTAAACAGAAGAAAAAAAACTTCATCAATGGACATACCCACACATTACCAGACAAAAGTTTGAGACTCAAGAAGAGCTGAACTTTAAAGCACAATTATAAAATCAATTTACTTTTATTTACGGTAAGAAATCATCTCACCCTTCAAACTATGCAGAGCAGATAGAGACACCAGTACAGTAAACCCAGTAATCGGACATTCCTCACCTCCTTAGCATACTGTGGCAGCCACGGGACAGAGAACTCATGTGCAGCAGTTTCTCACTGCTACAGACAGCCGCTTCACTTTCTCAAGGGCTGGAATTTAAAAAGGGGAGCAGACCGGCTATGTCTCTCTGGATTTCTGGTAAAAAAAAACCTCTCTGGCACACGTACCCTAGGTTTGCCACCACTGTTGTAGTAGTTAAGTCTAGCTTATCTAGACTTATCTACTTGAACCACTAAATGTTTGTCCAACAGAGATTCACTTAGCACAGAGACATTTTAGGTATACATCACCAATAAATTAAATAGGATAGGGAGAGAATATGCAAATAAGGAAGAGACTTCTGGGTAATTTCCATGTTTCCATGGCAGCTTTTAGGAAAGCTATATCTTTAAAAAGACTTTTAAAGCATTCCACAAGCTAAATGAAAAACCAGAGCGTTAACTACAGACTGGTTCAGCTTTGTTGAGCCATCATCAGTGTAGTGCAGGCCTCTGGTTTTGCAGTGTGAGGTGCCTATAGACAGACATCACCAATAAATTAAATAGGATAGGGAGAGAATAAGGTTTGAAGCTCCCAAATCCGGTCTGTAGCACAAGGTTACAGTCACAAGGCTTAGTAAACCCCATGTGCATCTCCTGACATTTGTCAACACTGAATGTTATCTGCCACTCTGCAGCCATCATTCCACATTAAAATGGACGTTTTAAGCTTATAAAATACAAGTACTATAGTCTTGTGCCTTCGCCATGAAACGCAAAATGTAACATGGAGGCTGTTCTTACTATGAAATGGCAATCACAACAAAAGATAAAATAACATGTTCTATCAAATGTGACCCATTGGGTGTACAGTATCCTATAAAAAAAAAATATCTTACGGTAACTGAAAAAAAATATCTTCTCATCTTGCTATAGTTACATTTTCAACTTCATTTTACAGTCACTAATACCTAGAAACAATCTTAAAAGACAGGTCACAACTTGTTTATTTAAAGTGTTTTATGGCCTCAAAAACGGTTATAAGGCTTATATAATTAAAGAAGTTTCATCTTCAGGTTAGGAAAGGTTTCTTTACAGTGAGAACAGCGAAACTGTGGAACTGTCTTCCAGCAGATGTGGTAATGGCAAGTTCATTGAATAGCTTTAAATGAATTGTTCAATCCAAAAGTGAACTATTCCTTTAATGTATTGATTGAAGCCTCTATCCTTATCGTGCATTTGAGCTATAAAGGATAAGAACCAGGAAGCGGTCGGAGATTTTCATCTCTGCAGTGGTTGATCAGGCAAAAGGTAAATACATACAGATCTGGTTGATCCAGGGATACTATATAATATTGAGAATTACTGGTATTAAATCATATACTGCAATTCTGGTTGATCCAGGGATACTTTGCAATTGCCATTTGGGGTCAGGAAGGAATGTTTTCCCCCTTTATAACTGTATTTTTTTACCTTCCTCTGGATCAACTGTTTGGATTAAAAAGGGGGTGAATAGTTTAGACTTGATGGGTGTATGTCTTTATTCAACCTCAATGCTATGTAACTATGTTATTTATCAGAATAAAGCACATTCAAGGATATAAGAACAAAGGCCCATAAAGCACTTTTAAGACATGATAACTGAAAGAGACAATGAATGTTTTCCATTTGATTGCTATATTTTGACAGCGCCCCAGTATACATAATCTTCTACTAATAATTATCAGACACAATTAACAAGGGACTTTCAGTGTTCTCCCTAGGGTCTTTTAGCCGGGCGGCCCACCCGGCTACTTTTTCATGCCACCCGGCTGGAAAAAAATTCTTGAGAGAACACTTGTGATTTAAAAGAATTTAGAAGTAGGTTTAATAGGTGTGCGCCAATAGGTCAGTAAAAACTCCTGCCAAAACTGCTCAGTCCAGACCCCTTTTACACCTGCAAGAATATTTTAGCACGTTAACTAGCTTTTCCAAGATCTCCAAGGCCACAAAAGGGTGTCACATGTGCTTGTGCTGCTATGTTACATGGGTTACCTGCAGATGTTGACGAACTACAACTCCCTGCATTCTACAACCATGTACCAGGAGTTATAGTTTTCAAACATCAAGTGGGATGAAAGTTAGACATCCCTGACCTATATAATAAGCATGATGCAGTGTACATTTTCCCTTACCACCAAATTTCCCCGTCCTACCCCACCCGGCTACTTTTTCATGCCACCCAGCAGGAAAAAAATTCTGGGGAGAACACTGGACTTTGCACACAGCTCTCTGTAATGACTGTCTGTTCCTTTGAGTGTTCTGGCCACATAAATCATCCTCTCCACAGTAAAATACCCTACAGACAAACTTTGGGGGCATTAAGTACAAGGGAAAATTTCACAAAAAACAAAATAAAACCGAATTATAGAATTGTTGTAAAGCACTAAATCCTTTTCAGTGTTTCAGGAGAACAGTCACTAAAAATTATATTCAAAAATCTAAACCTTAAAAGGTATGTCCACCCTCCCAAACAAAAATTTAAATCTAACTTTTAAAGTGTGTACAAGGCTCCTAAATATACTTACTCAAACTCGTTCCCTCAGCTGCTGCTGTCCCATGCCTTGTCCATGCACAGCAGAAGGGGCCAGACCAACAGCAGCGTTAGTGATTGGCTGAGGCCGACACTGCTGCCATCCTGGAAAAAAAGCACGAAAAAGGCACAGAGCAGCTCCTGAAGGCAGCCGAGGGAACGAGTCTGATTTAGAAAATTTAGGAGCCCAGTAAACACTTTTAAAGGGCATGTCCACCCCCAAAACTATAATCCCCCCCACTACTGGCCCCAATGTGTAGTGCAATAAAATCCTTACCTTACATCCCAGCTCCAAGTGGTTCTCCAGTAATCCCCCCCCAAAGTCCAAAAAAGTGTCCACCAGGAGGAGAGCAGAGTCCATATAGGACTCTGCCTCCTGTCTCCCCTCTGGGAGAATTTTGCCATGCGCAGTGCAGCACTTCTCTCCCTCCCTCCCACTCCCACACGCTCTGGTCTTCCCCCCCCTAGTGTAAATCCCTTTATGTATATAATAGTAAATGTGCCCCCAGCCCCAACTGCTATAATAATTTTCTTAGAAAGTCCCCAGATAGTTACTTACCATGCCTCGCTCCTTCGCCGCACTGAGAAGCCTCGCAGCCAATCACAGACGCGTCTGCCGGTCCCGCACCCTGCTTGCATTTCCGTGCAAGCAGAGAGCCGGGGCAGTGCGGTGAAGGAGCGAGGCATGGTAAGTAACTATCTGGGGACTTTCTAAGAAAATTATTATAGCGGTTGGGGCTGGGGGCACATTTACTATTATATACTAAAAATGTAAATTAAGGGTGGACATACCCTTTAAACCTAGTGAGGTCTAGGTTTTGGTGGGTTATTAGGTAAGATTTCAATTTTCATTTAGGTGGTGGAAATGCCCTTTAATCTCTGATTACTCCAAAGTGCAATATATATATATATAGAATTAGACACCGTATATAATTCTGAAAGGATTTTAATTCATTAACAAGTCATTATTCGTTCAAAACAAAGTTAATTGTGAGCTGGATGCATTGTTTGGTGTGCCCAGTATAGCTACACCCCTTCTATTATATGCCCTTAAGTTCGGGCTTACTTAAGCTCTATGGAGGTTCGGGTGTGCATACCCCAGATCTTATCGCTTGAGGTGCTCCCCTACATCCACTCAGGGTCGTGTCTATTTATAAGTATGTAGTAGTTGGTGTGTTACACATTATGTTCGGACTCACCACTCCTCGTCTATGGCCTGGGTGCTGTCCGCCCCAGACCCCTCGCTTCGTCCGCAATAGGAAAAAACTTCACTGGCATTTCTGCACTCTGTCCGACGCTGGAACAATGTATCCACCCGGGTGAGAATTTTTTTTTAAAACATAGCTTTCATTTTAGGATTATACATAAAACATGCATACAAACAGACTCGCCTGCTGCGTTTAGGATGTACGTCACCAGAGAAAACAAGTGATGTTTTTAATGTAGATTATTTAAACCTGTGAAGGTATTACGAGCAGACAAGCCTATAAGTAAGGATGTGACATACATACATAGTCTGTTTGTACACGTGTTTTATGTATAATCCTAAAATAAAAGCTATTTTTTTTTAAAAAAATTCTTACCAGGGTGGACACATTGTTCCAGCGTCAGACAGAATGCAGAACCGCCAGTGAAGCGATTTCCAAGTCATTATTAACTTGGGAAATGTATTTGATCTGAATTCATCTGCTGCATATAATTAGCAATTCGGTATAAGAATAAAGCTAAATGACATAAATGCTTTACAACATAACACAAATGTAATATGTTGAAAGCTTAATGTAATAGAAACATTTATTTATTGCATAGGAAAAGCACAGTGTGAAATATTCTGGATATTTCGATATTAAAACTTGGAGCCTGTTAGATGTTCACAGTGAACAGAACAATTCCTTCTAGAATGCTGAAGGCAGTGTTTACTACATACTATTCTACTGCCCTCTCAATAAGGACATTGTATTTCATTCTCAGTGAGACTGCATTTCCCGGAATGCCAGATCAGACTGAAATGCTTTCTGTCACTTCTGTATATCTTAGCCTTGTAAGTCTGCATTATTTGGATCTGGTCTCTTTATCTCCTTAAAAGGAGTTATCTGTGCCAGGGTCTGGCTTTGCTTTACAAACCTGACCAGAGCTCATACACCAAACAGGAAGCAAAAAATAACCAGGCAGCACAAACAATGTGCTTTATATACATACATACATACCTGTCTGATGTTCAACTTATAGAACCACTATACCCTCCAAAAAATACAACTTTTGTTTTTAAAAGTGCCTAGTAAAACTATAAACCTATAATTGTTTTAGAACATCTAAGTTTACAACAAAAGTATACTAATTACAAATGTACTTATCCATTTACCAGCAAAAGTTTTCCTCTGTATCTGCTGGACAGGGCTAAATCCATGTTCTTTGGAGTAAAAACTGCAGGAAACGGAGCCCTCCTCATCCTGAGTATCTAACAGAGAGCTACTATATACCACCAGTGGTGTCCATTCTGCGCCTCTGTAAAGAAGCATCTGTTCACTAGCAAATCTCTGCAGGTATCCATACCTAAAGAATGAAAAAATAAAAGGCCATTATAAGTATGTATCTAATAATTAACTTTCTTTTGTTATGCTAAACCCTGCCAAGGCTGCATAAAAGAAATGTTAAAGATAAATCGAACAGAATACAATGCAAAGTATATTTTGCAGCTGATCTCATTTTAATGCTCCAGAGATGTCAAATCTGCTTCTCTGCTCCTGAGATTTTAGAAGCTGTAGTTTAACAGCTGGAGGGCAGCAGGTTAGATATCCCTGCTCTACACAAGCAAGAAAGCTTAGTAACTTAAAATAAACTGGCATTCTAAATCTAAGCAAGCAGCACTATCTACCACATTCACATTACTGACACTAGCAGAAAACTCACTGTATAACGAAGTATTCATGGCCTGGGTTGGTTGAATTTCCTGTATTAAACATTAATGGTTGTCACCTTTTAACTAAAATAAAGCTAAAACTATAACTTTAAAAATAAGTTCAAGAATTTTATCACAACAAAAGCATTACTATATCACCATGTCCCAATCTTGACACCGACCCAAAACCCCCCGACGCACACCCATGACGAAAGCTCGTTTTTGGCGATAATCGCACATGTGTATGCTTTTGGTCATGGGTCGTTTCATTGATCCGTGTGTATGAGGCTTTACTTTATAAAGCCTTTCCCAAATGCTAAAGAAACGGTTTATTTGTTTGATGGGCTTAAATGATCATATCAAACCACCTTATCAAAACCTATAAACTTTTCCAGCTTAAATTGCTAAAAACTACATTACCTGTTGAACCATGTGGTTAATTAATGAAAAACTGAATTTAAACATTTGATAATTATTAACTGGACACTTTATAACACTACAGGCTGGCGGTGAACTGTCTATCCCAATACTTTTCACTTCATAAAATAAAATCCAATATCATACAGAAAATCATAAGATTTATTACATTTCTTTGTTTTTTTTTTAACTACACCACCCAGCAACCAAGTCTGAGGTCCTTTCTACTAAATTCTGAAACCGTGTTTGAGCAGATCCAGGACAGGGTGGATTCCTTCACTCAACAGACAGAACTAAACTTTAACACTGGAAGCAATTCTCCAACTTTTGTCATCTGAGAAGTTTTACTTACAATGCTCATTAGGATCATATATTTTAAAATAAATTTTGCGACCTTACCCCCAAAGTTCGTTTTAGGGGTGGACATGCCCTTTAAATCACTGGTTCAGAAAAAAGCCCTAAAAACATGCTGGATCACAAAACAGGACAAAAGAGAAATCCTAAAGGCAGGGAAAAGACCATGACAAAAAGCAGCATAAAGATGGGAGTACCCAATGTTCCTTGTTCCAATCTGTTTATATCTTCCAGTACTTATAACAAAACACAGCTCTTAAAGGGTATCTATACTATTTTTTATATACCTTTAGATAAAGCAAGATCAAACTACTAAAAACTTTTTTCAGATTTTAAATCTGAGCTGTAGAATCTGAGGAATCAGCATTTGAAATCACAGCAGTTACAAGGAAAGACCTGTCACTCCTGAAGCAGAAATTATAATATGTTCCCCATCCATGACCTTTTACTAGGATCTTTGGCTGCCTGGAAGCACACTTTCTGCAACAATTAAAGGGTATGTCCACCCCCTAATCTAAATTTTGATATTTCGTAGGAAATGGCTATAAACCTCGACCTCGCGAAGTTTATAGCACTCACAGGTCCACCGAAATATACTTACCAGCCTTCGTTTCCCCACTGCCTTCTGCTTAACTTCCTTGCCTTTTTCATGCCCAGAAGTCAAGCAGGAGGGGCTCGACAGGCATCTGCTTTTCTGATTGGCTAAGGCGGGGGACCTGTGAGTGCTATTTTCATACATGTATAGTACTCACAGATCCGTTGGCAGCACTCCGACCTCACACACCTGGTGCAACCAATCCCGCAGGGAGTGCCTCCCCGCAACGGCATGTAGTAACAGCAACTTTGTATGAAAAGACGCGGGACATGCAGCTCATGGTATGCATAAAATCATTTACTTTATTCCAAACACATATGGATTAAAAATACATCGACAGGGAGCCAGAGCTACCCAGAAAACAGCCTGACGCGTTTCATGGGACCACCCACTTCATCAGAGGCCTCTGATGAAGTGGGTGGTCCCATGAAACGCGTCAGGCTGTTTTCTGGTGTTGCCAACGGATCCGTGCACTCATTTCCTTAATTTTCTATACAATGCAGCATTGCAAATCCAATCAAACATTCCAAGACTAGTGCCATTGCATAGATTTCCTGAATGATGTGTCCAGCACCAAGAATATCTGCATCTATGTGCATCTGCACAGAATTAAAATGAAATGGGACAGGTTAACATGTCTATTAGACACCACCTAATGAAACATGGTATCCAATGGAACAGTGTAGTAAAGATCCAGGCCAAATTGCTGTCACGTCTTCCCACAAAAAAAATTAGAAAATACATTAGAGAAACCCCCTGTGAAGCTGGCAAAGGAGAAAACTTGGCTACTGAAACAAATGAGCAGTCTGATGATCTCTTCATGAATGTTTTGTTGACTCCTAGTTCATTAAAGGATACACCATGTGTTATAATAAAATGAATTCAGGTAACTCTAACAACTTGCTTAAATTGCCAATGATGCGATCCATGATCTTCCAAAATGTGGTTGTTGACAGCATATGCAGTATCAATAATCATAATTGCTTTTTAGTGCATTTAACGTTAAAAGTGTAAATGCCCCAATTCCAGACTGAGTCAAAAGGAGTTCGGAGTGTATGTATCAAATGGGGCTTTGTAAAAATATTTTTATATGACACCAAAATCATATCTGAAAATGTTGTATGAACCTACAGTTTTGATTATTAAATTAATCCACGTACAAAGTTCTCCCAAGTATGTAAAGAATATATCAACTGTACTGGAAAATTACAGATCTAAAAGTTTAAACCAACAATATATTAACTAATTAATAAAATTGGTACTGTGTGTACTTGGCTTTAGAAACGCAAACGGCAAATAAGATTAACAGGAGTAACAAAAAATGCTGTGGCAAACAGCAGGCAGAACATGGTTAGAAACTCACCCACAAGCTAAATGAAAAGCCAATCTTAAAAATGCATCATGAATTTTTGGACCGGGGGAGCATATTGGCATCAAGTTGCACATTTGCTAAAAGGAAACAAACTACTGTACTAATGTCCACGCAGAAGAACAAAGAAGCTACACAGCAGGAAAGTGAGTTGCTGCTGGACCCATCACACCCACCTGGCAGCTGTAGGGAGTGTATGACAATGAAGAAAAGAGTGTTGTTGATAACAAAAGTTATTCTGTAATCCTGTTTGTCATTTAAATTTTGTTCTGCTTCATTTATATTCTAAATATTCCTAAATTGGACCCCTCCACATCCCTTTAAATATCATGTTCACTAATCACATTTAAATATTCCCATGCTAGTCTCTCTGGTTTTCTCCTTCTTAAAATCTAACAAAATAAGAGACAGTCTAATAGCCTGTGTTGAATTTAGGACTGTATGTGTACAATTCACAATCTTTTTCAATGCTTGTGTGTTAAGCCTGGCAGTACGAATTGTGCATCATGTCTACATTTGTCTGAAGCAGCTACTGGAGCTTGCCTTTCTTTCCTACATGACCATGTTTGTGAACCATACATTGTTTCTGATAAATTGATAAACAAACATTACACAGTTCTCTAGTAGCTTTCATGTTTTTTAGAATTTTATATCTGAACAAAACAAACCTATGTTACATAGTTGCATGGTATTAGAGGTGGAATAAAAGCATACCCATGTAGTCTGACCTTTATAAACATCAGTGCTTCTTATGCAATACCTAGAAAGCAGTATTACTTTGTGGTTAAATAAGTTCCATATAGTCAAATAGTTATGTGCTCCTAATTCTTACACAAGTCTTTTGTCAGCTTTCAGTAGTTTGCTGGAGAATTCGTTGATCAGGATAAGGAATGGCAGGTTGGGTGGTGGACCACTATCTTTTAGGGGCGGCTCACGGAATGCAAACTCGATCCCTTGTCTAGAGAAAGAAAAGCATAAAAAGGCCAACACATATTTTAAAAAAGTGGTTTTCCACAAATTAAACTTTAGAATTCTATTTATGAGCTATTCCTCATAGGTAGATAAATCCATATTAGTTAAACTTATCATAAAGTTACTAGATCATCTGATAAGTCATGCCACAGATCACTTAAACTCTCCCATATTATGTCACTAAAATTATTATGATGTTATGCTTTCTATATTATGCATAGATCGGGGATTACCAACCAACCTGATTTTGCCACTGGCCCAATCCCACCCATGGGGCAGTTCCATGGGCGACAAAACTTCTTGGTCAGGCCATGTGTTGGCCACCCATAACATATATATTTGAGTGATTAACTGTCCATATGTTGTATCAACTCAATATCTATCACACCTATGGTATAACTTCCTGATGTTCCCCACAATGCACCATTCATTTTGTGATTAACTCAATTACATATTGATCGTCCCAGGCGGTTGTTACTATGTAAGGAAGTACAGTAACTGATGTACCAGCAGGAGCCCTAGTTTAGTGAATTAAAGCTATCAATCAAATTGTTCTTCAGATGTTCTAACTACTAGCTTACTGCTTTTTGTTTAATATGGGTTGCTAGACAGTGAAAAATAGTAAATATAGCTAAGATTTACTTGTTTTGTTGATATTTTCTTGCAATATGTATACACCACATATAATATAATAGTATAATACCACATATTATACATCTACATTTGTTTAAATCCATATTGGTGTTGCTGTGTAGGATATCCATGAAAACCAATTCTTTGTGTTTAAATTAAACAAACCAGAGAAATCATGTGTTGTCTTTGTTTCATCATTAGAGACAATCAGCCCTCCATTGAAAACACTGAATCAATGATATTTTACTTGTTAGTTTCATAAGGAACATTATTGCATCTTCCACTAATATAACGAATTAAAAAATCCAGATAAACAAGGTTTCCTGCGTAGAAAATATGACTAAACATTCATAGAAAAAAGCAAAAATAAACTTTACTTCTTATCATGGAACAGTGTGTTTTTTTCAGCTGAAATGTATAATTGTGCCACATACTTGTGCATCATAGTAACAGATTCTCTGTATTTCAAATGGTCCAAGCCAAAGGTTAGAGAAAAGCGACGGGCCATCTCCTTTATATTAGAGAATGAAGCGGAGTACTGACTGGCACTGCCATATTCTTCTTTGTGCTTCTGAAACAGCTGCAAATGCATCAGCAATTAAAAATAAAAATCTGTAATGGGCCATGACTTTCTAATGAACAAAGGCATTCATCTTTTTATCCTCATTTGTTTCCAGCTGTCTCTGTAAATAATCCTCCTTGTATTTACGTGGTTGTTATGAAGTGATAGACTAGCATCGATATTCCTTCCTTCACAACAAAGAATGTTTCTTGTGAGGGCTTGTTTTGAATTACAAGGGCAAGTCTTTATGTAAAATGACTATTCTAAATAATTTAATGCCACTTGAACCCCAAAACAACAGGAGATGTTTTAAGGGACTTGAAAAGCACCAAATGGGCCTCGAACCGTGGCTCTTGTTTCTTATTGCAAAATCACAAAACATTTCTTTTATTATAAACAAGCAATAGTTTTGGACAGGAAATAGATTTATTATTGAGTTTGTAGTTGAAATTAAATGGGCTGCTGTGGCGCTATAGCACTCTTCACATATCTTATTTGCATATCTTGTTTTGTAACCCTAAATATTTATCTTATAATAAATAAAAGAATACCATCATACTGTTCTATTCATACCAATATGATTAGAGCGATACAATTATTAATATTCTATTAAGCTGGGTACACACACTACAGATTTCTGAAAGATGACACACAGGATCTGCAAGATCCTGTCCGCCATCTTTCAAAGATCTGCATACACACAGTCCCGAGCGTTCTCCCTATGCAGAGAATGCTCGGGACTGTGTGTTTCCCTCAGCCGCGTCAGACTCCTCTATAGGGAGTCTAGCGTGGCCGAGGAAAATTTTCGTTTTTTCCTGAACGACCGCTCGGCCGACAGGGAACGTTCGGCGGCCGTGCGCTCATTCGGGAAAACCTCTACAAACACTAGCGATAAGCCCCGATACCACCGGATCCGACGGTAACGGGGCTTTATTGCTAGTGTGTGTACCTAGCTTTACTCTGTAAAGTTAACAACATTAAATTAATTTTATATAATTATAATCTACTTAGCTATAATTTTAGTACCATGCCCCACACACAGAAGCTTGTGTATTATAGTAAACAATGTATAGAACATACAAAGAAGAATAATCATGGAGTTTCATGACATGTAAAGAAGCACATGGTCTGCAAGCTCCTTTGTGAGTTTTAATGTGTTTTAAAAACTTTTTTCTTATGTTTTACAATAGATGACCATAATTTACTTTTAAACACAAGTTTTAGTAAGTTATGAATCACTACTGACATAGCTTAGCTCCTAAGGATATAATTTACAGAGTATCAGTGGTTCTTGGTTAGTAAATGAATGATGTATGTCCAGTTTATAAGAGATATTCCATTAATTTTGAATGCCACAGCAGACTATGTATTATTTCCTAGGTAATGTCTAGCTGAAGGGCTATATATTTAATATAGAATTTTCAAACCATATTTTTAATATTGTTATAAATTGTGTTTATCTTACCTGTTGCAAACAAAGAACCAGCGTTTTAGCACTTTCTATTCTGTCACTCTGTCTTGTTCGGCTTAGGATTTCCTTAATTATGTCACCAAAGTCATTATAAGCCTGGAAATATCAATAATTACAAGTCACGTCGAGTCTAAAGATTAGTCCCTTGCTGAGCTACAAATTCCTGTATCCTTATCTATCTAAAGGATTTTGAAAGTTGCTATTGATTTATCTACTACAAATTAATTATATGCCAACATGTGGCATTCTAGCTCTTGCACCCAATAGGGTGCTGAAAAATGATAGATGTTACTTGTGAAATAAAGCTTGATACGGAATGTCAGTGTACCAGTGTACCTAAGTGCATTAGATCAATAGGTACTGCAAGTGCAAACTCAACCTGTCCTCTAATTATTTTTCTTCAGTCTGTGGCATGATTTGCAATAAGCTTTTCTCTTGTGGCGCTCCATAAATTGGCTATATTTACATTCTATTATAGTAAGGCATGTCAAAAATACAATTAGGCTGGAGTGCACAATCCCTGCTCTACACAAATCATTATGTTTAGTGTTATATTTCAATGTGAATATTTGCAATAGAATAATTGAATAATGAATTACTTATTCTCTTTTGCTTATGAAACCAGTTATCGGACATTTACCTTAATGTACTCCTTGTAAATCTCTGAGGCTGCAGCCATTTCCACTACATTGTAAATAATAAGTTTACAATACACAGCCAGTAGATTCCTTCTCTTGTACAAACCCTCCATATTTTCTTCATTATTTTCGGATAAGGATGCAGCTGCATTTTGAAAAGAAAAAAATTACAAGGAATATTTTAATGAACCCAGCATAATTGCATTAAATAGATACAGGTTTAGGTCTAAAAGGCAGGCACTTCAAAGCAAAAAAACAAGGTAAATCTCCAGAAACATCTGCACACAGATATGTGTTTACTAACAAATTATGAAATGGTGCCCCAAAAGCAGAATAGAGAACTCTTTCAACATTAACCATGCAGGTGGTTGGGTTTATGTACAGTTCTTACCATACTGTACCTATTCCACTGTGATGGAGCTTAGTGAGCAGGAATAGAGGACATTTAGAAATCCTGGAGGTGATTGTATAGCTAACTGTAAGCTCTTTCCTCATGTATCATGGAATTGCTCTAAATAAACTCATCACTCTGTGCACTTATATTATATGCATCAACCTTGTATGTAATATGTATGACTTTGTATTATATGTACTGCCCTTGCATGTAACATGCATGACTATGTAAGCACCAATGTTGGCACTAAATAAATCCATAATAATTAAAAATAATATTATATATCTGCATGGTAGTAAAATCCCACTCCCAGTGGTGCCTCAAAGATTAATGAGCATGTAAAAATAAGCATGAGCAAAACAAGTACTGCATTGAAGCCATGCAGCAACACAAATACATCAGAGTAAGTGCTGCTTACATGTATTCATTTATAGATTGAAATGAGTAAAAGTAATTTTTTCAATGTACAATTCCTTATATTATATAAGGAACATAAACTGTTAAAATACCTTTGTCTAGATCTTCATCACCTTGAAAGACATGGTGCTGGACAAATAAAAGAAGTTCAGACTGCAAAGAAGAATCAACACAGCAATATATTCCTCTACTTCGGTGACTTAGCAAGAAAAGTAAGTCACACAATGACAGGAACGCCTACAAATGGAAACAGGATTTAAAGGATACATATGTACAGTACAGAGCACTCTTGCCTAAGTCAAGTCAACAGCCTAAATGAAAAGGTACCTTTTAAACACTACACAGCATACTTGCCATGGGACCAACATGTAAAATTGTTTAGATATCTGACAGGGATGGAGTTATCTCCTTTCTGGAATCTAAATAGTTATCATCTAGCCTTTATACTGCAGAAGGCTGAGAAGGTTATGTCACCTGTTCCTGCATGGGCTGATCCTGGTAGTGAAGATAATGCTTGCACAGACTCCAAAAGGTTGTCAAATGTGCCTTAAAAAGAACAAGGTCTTCCTAGATGTAAACAACAAAATCAGCTGATGGTTATACATTAATGATAAAAGAAGAAGTATATCTATTTTAAACAGAAAGAGAGGGGGGGAAAAAAGAGAAGTGCACCCAAATATTCATTTAACTTTCATTTATACATTCTTCACATAAACACTTCAAACAGTGGACAACAGGACAAAGTTCACCATTTTTTAAAGCTTTAAATACTATCTGAACAGGAAATTACACCATGACCCATTCCATATCCCATATATCATATAAAAAGGAATTGGAATTTTTTTTGAAAATCCAGATTACTCACATAAATATAATTTGTAGTACCTATTTAATCCATGAGGTGTGTTAGGAACTGCAATTTATTTATCCGCCAGAAATTCTGACTAAGGCCACAATGCAACCCACCGGAACCGCACACACAAGTGCGGTTAGGCTTGCGATCGTGTGCACGTTACTGGCGTGATAGTGTGCATTGGCGCTGGCTTGCAATGTGTTCCGTCAATCTTACATTATCGGAGCACGTGCAATTGCGCAAAAAATGGTGATCGCATGCACTCCAGTAAGCAGATGGCATTGCGACGCTGTGCTTAGTGTGGCCAGAACGACTGGCGAACACTGGCGAACACTTGCATGCACTTTTTAGTACTTTTCAGATCTCAATCGTGATTGGATCGTGTGTTAAAACATGCAAATGTGGCCTAGCCCTAATACCCTATTACCTACTGTGTTATCTAAAATAATATCTATTACCAAAAAACTTTATGTATGGCCCTTCTCTATAAAATATAACACTGGTAACATCACCTGCTTTTTTTTTACTGAAGATTTATGTTGGGATATTCTAGATTTTTTTTTTTTTGTGGTGTCTCCCAGATACAGAAATCAACACAGGCTGATAATTACATGCAAAATGAATATCACATGTAAACAAGCCTGTGACATACAATATTTCTCTGGTAGCTGGTTGTACCAATTTGGGACCCCTGATATGCAATGCACACAATAAAAACATTGGAACCCTTTTTTATTACTTTACTTTCTTCTTTTTGTGTGAGTGTAATCATAAAGCCTATTGTTCTCCCCTTCTATAGAATACTATTGGTTCCGTGAAAATTGTTCATTGAAGGATATGCCCTATTGAAGGTATCCAATGTTGTTTAAATTGTTTTTTTGCTATTATGTAGCAAATAAACTCCAGTCTCTCTTGCTGTTTACATCTATTACTTTTTTTTCTCTTTCCTTGTTAATAGTTTCTTTTGTACCTCCCACAGCAACTTGATATAATAACGGACTAATTATTCTGCAATTTGAAACTTACACAATGATGACAACATACCTTAGAAGGCTTATCTTCAATTACAGCCAACACCTTCCAGAGAAGGGCATAATACATGCACTGAAATGCAGGCAGTAGCAGCTGCTCACATGGGAGTGAATGTCAAACACCATGAGGACAAGGAGAAAATACCATCATTATAAGCTCATCTTAATCTTCAGATAACTGTTTTAAATACAATCATCCATTTAAATGTAAAATATTTCAACAGTGTAGGTTGGTTTACTATGGCAATACATACGGATTAATAATCAGAATAAACAACAGTACATTCAGTCTTAGGCTGGGTACACACATTCAATATTTTCAGCCAGACGGAAATATGGCATGGTGTGGGCGTCCGCGGCCGAGCTCAGTAGCCCATTCGTCTGCATCGGTCCTGTCAGTAAATCACGCCCGATAAGTCGAACATACTGTCGGGCACGGCCACTATTGCCACAGTAATTTGTCCACCAGACCAAGCGCTCGCTAGTAGTGAACACTCGGCCACAACAAAAAGACCTTTAGCTTCAGCTAGGACTGTGCACATGTCTTTCCAAACGAAAATTATTTTTTTTAGGTTAAGGTTTGGTATAACTGCATAATTAAGTCAAGTCTACCTGAACAGGCAAGCAGCGGTGCTCATCTTCAAACAGAAGCAGTTGTGAAGTTTTCTGATAAAGATTCCACTGTGTCAGGTCATGACCACTAATTTGAAGGAGAGAACATATAATTTAATCTAGAAACATTAGTGACAAATTAATATGCTATACCCGAAACCAGACGATTGACTACAGGGTAGATGCAATATTGGCAGCAAAGGGACAAAAAACATTTTTAAACCCACTCTTCCCGATGTACCGTATATACTCGAGTATAAGCCGAGGTTTTTAGGTTTTAAAATAAACCTTGGCTTATACTCGAGTCAAGGTCCTTCCTTACCCTGATCGATGTTGCTCAACTCCAAATCCTGCTGCCGCACACTGGGTAAGTCCTGTGGGTTTGCCGGCTGATGTCACTACTTGGCACCGGTCTGTGAGAGGCGCTGAGTAGTGACATCAGCCGGCAAATGCACAGGACTTACACAGCGTTCAGCTGCCAGATTCAGGGTGTGAGCAAAATTGATCGCGGTAAGGACCAACTTACTGGGGGGACCCCCTGGGGAGGGAGGGAAGGGGTCTCTACTCTGCAGGTTTAAGTTGCCTTTTAACTGCAGAATTCCCATAGAGATGTTTGGAAACTACAACTCCCAGCAACTAAAGCATGCTGGGTGTTGTAGTTTCCAAACATCTCTATGGGAATTATGCTGTCCATTTAAAAGGGCAACTTAAGCCTCAAAACAATAAAGAATCTGAAGGAAGAAGGTACCTATTGCAGTAGATTGCCTTCTGATTCTGTATTGTTTTGAGGCTTAAGTTGCCCTTTAAATTGAAAGCAGAATTCCCATACAGATGTTTGGAAACTACAACTCCCAGCATGTTTTAGTTGCTGGGAGTTGTAGTTTTCAAACATCAATATGGGAATTCTGCTGCCCATTTAAAGGGCAAATTAAGCCTCAAACAATACTGAATCTGAAGGCAGTAGTGGTCATATTTCCTAACCTCGGCTTATACTCAAGTCAATCAATTTTTCCTACTTTTTTAGGTAAAAAAGGTACCTCGGGTCAGCTTATACTCGAGTATATATGGTAATATCGGGTTAGCACAGGTTCAACTCATTATTTCTGGAGCCTTTTTTCTATTAACAACACAGGCACCTGGTACAAGAAACAGGTTGTTTTTGTGCTAAATTGGACAAATTAGTGAACATAATATGTTCAGCTCTATATAAAAAAAAATAATACTTGTGAAATGCTGCCAGCCTTCTTAAAACGCAGGACATCTGGTCCACATCTTCTGCATTCAAAGGCACTTCTCTCTAAAGGAGTAAATATAAAGGTTAATGCCACACAAATCTCCTATTTGTACATTGCCAAATCTAATATGCAGCACTAACATCAGTTACACAATTCTTCTGTCCCTAATCAGGAATTCTGCAATGCCAGCTTGATGCAAACTGTACATATGGTGTACGATTGAAATAAAACATGAAAGATCAATCCACACATTCCTTCCACTCTCAGATTGTATTCCATGGCTAAATTTGGAGATCTAATGACCTATAATGAAGCAATAGTACCAAATGACTTGGACATTTCACTGTGCTCTTGCTTGCTGCAGACATTCTCTGAATAGGCAGTTCAGTGACTGCTCAACAGTAAGACAAACACAATTAGAACTGTGCAATCACTTCTGAGAAATAGCTCACCTCATGTAAAATATCATGCAGCATCTTATTGAAAGTGTCCACAAGTTGATCCATCAGCTGTTTTTTAGAAAGGTCAACATTGGCTTGGCATTCCAGGTTCCTTTTACTCAGGCTGATGTAGGCTTTAGAACAGGCTTCCAGCACCTCAGGGTCTGAGTGGATTTCCACTGTGTGGTTCAGCTGATTTAGTAAGACTTCCAAATTCTGTAAATATGAAATATACTTTCTTTAATTTATAAAAGTAGCTGGGTTGGGACAGGACGGGGAAATTTGGTGGTGGGGAAGATTTTTACTAGTTAATTTTTTTCCAATATTTTTAGGTTTGACATGCCCTTTAAACTCACGCAGTAAAACTACATTGAAACAATACAGGCTTCTTCATATTCTGATATATACAGATCAGCCTTGCATCATGCTCATTATATAGGTTAGGGTTGTCTAACTTTTGTCCCACTAGATGTTTGAAAACTAAAACTCCCAGCATTCCTTGGTTGCAGAATGCAGGGAGTTGTAGTTTTAGAACATCTGAAGGTAACCCAGATGTAACATGGCAGCACAAGCACATGTGACCCACATACAGCTCTGCCACCTTTCTGCAGCCTTAGGGATCTTAGCTAGTAAACACATAATAAAATATTCCCACTGTTAAAAAGGGGTTTTACTGGGCAGTTTTGGTGGGAGTTTTTACTGACCTATTGGCATGCCTATAAAACCTACATCTAAATTCTTTATTTAATCACAACAGTGTTGTCTCAAGAAACAACACTGGTGGCATGAAAAGACCATAGGGAGAACACTGCACTGTGCATCAGTTCTCTTTAATGTTGCATTTACCCATTTATTGCCCTTTACTTTGTAATTAAATTTGATTATAATCCATAAAGTGTAACATTAAACTACATTGACTGCACTCTAAGTATTTTTTAATACTGGTGAAAACAATTTCACTGTCAAAATTTTAAAGCACACCTCTGGTGGATGTACATCAGTGTGTCCCAGCACACATTTCAGTAACCCTGAAGCGCTACATTGTGGCCTCAGATTTACGTTCTGATATGTAAAACCTAAAATTTTAAAGTGTACTTTATTTCCCTCATAGATGTATATTTGATTTTAAGATAATATAGATTTTCTCACTGAAGTTTCTTTCCTTACCTTGTTCAGTCCCAAAGAACAATAAACCTCCATATCGAAATATTGAAGAATCTGTAAAAGGTTTGCCATCTTTTCTGGTTCTGTGAAGAACTATAGGAAAAAAAGTTTAATGTCCTACAAAAAGGGGACACGTTGATTAATAGTAAGATCAATAGTAAGGGTAAATTTGTCTTTTGTTCAGTTTTCCAGCATTTTACAGTGCTTTTTTTAGCGTCTGAGTCAGCCAATCACAGACGCGGCTGCTGGATATTGAGAGAGCTGAGGGAACGAATGTAGGTAAGTCTGTTTCTCTGCACTGGTGGTTGGGAGGGGCTCCCCTACACTACAGAAAAGTTAATATTTTTTACTAGATTAAGGCAGAGACAAGCGATGGGAGGGAGAGCTCTCCTGCACATTCCAGAGCCCTCCAGGAGGACAGGGAAAGCACAGATACCTTTTTACACACAGGAAGAATTCTACTCTTCAGTATCCTGGGCTTTGAATAGACACTGCAGGACAACCATAAGGATCAAAGGAGAAAGGTTATGATTAGTGGGGTGGACATGCCCTTTGTTTGTTGAAACATAGAGTGCTCCAAGAAAGCTTATTTGCCCAATATGAAGGATATTTTTAAATACTATTAATAACCATGACACTGGTTCATTATTACTTTTCATGTTACGAATTGTTTCTCTTTACCTTAGCCAAAAGAAGATGGAGGGTGCCAGCAAAGTGCTCAGTAATCTTCACACGGTCTTCCAGCTGTACTTTCTTCTCTTTAGCCGAAAGTACCTAAAAAAAAGTAACCAGAACCTATATTGTCAGCCCAATCAGAACCTATCTGGAATACATTCAGCAGTGTACAGGCACAGAGAGCAATAAATAAACTGAATTCATCTTTTTTGCAACCTTTTAATTTATTTTGTATAAAAATAGTGGTTGGGGAAAATATTGCACCCTGTGCCACTTGTCCATGGAGTACCCTCTTTATTCTTTCTAAGATGAATCCCAATCTTTCTCTGGACTCAGGCCTTTTTACTCTGGCTTTGTGGAGAGCTAGCTGTAACACTGGCTAGTGGAGTTGAAAGGTCGACTAATGCTGCCTACTGGAGAGTTGACTTATGCTGGCTGGTGGTAGGCTAACTGTAATACTAGTTGAGGAATTAAAGGGAATGTACAGTGTATTAAATCACACACTATGTTACTCTTATTTTTCTTAGCCATTGGCAAAGCTTACTGGAACGTGGACTTGATTAGCAGAGTGCCAATTCCATAATGCATATAATTGCAATGATGTTTAAAGGGCTAACACTAAGGCAAATGAATGTTTGGGGTATTGAGCTCCAGTCATCAATCAATTTGAGACTATATATGTGGTTCCTTTTTTAAATGATCCTGTGCAATTCCTGCCCACTTCAAATAAAGTGTTGATATGATACGCTTTAAAGTTAAAGTGGAAAATTATATGATACGCTTTAAAATTAAAGGGGAATTTAATATGATAAACTTTAAAAGCGTATCATATCAACTTCCCCTTTATCACACTACCGCAGCTCAGGGACTGAGAAATATTAAATGTGAATTATATGCAGACCCTGAAGGTCATTTATCACTGATTATGACCCACACAGTTACACTGTCCCTGTCCCCCCCAGTGTGCAGTAGGGAAAGATGGAGAGAAAAAAGTGCTGCACTAAAGCAGGTTCTGAAAAAATGAACAGCTTTTCCATGGTCCGGTTTTTGACATTGTAAATATTTAGGGTGCTTGTTCCAGGAATCTTGGAAACCATGCAGATGTGCTGAGGGCAAGGACAGATCATAATTTTGGTTGCCCCTGGGTCATCATATAGGTTCCCCCTTACCATTAAACAACAGCCAAAACTATGAACAAAAAGGCACTGGGCTGGGATAACTTTTGTGAATATTCAGGAATGGGATTGTGGGGCATATCACTATTAGTTGATCTTGTTCTTTCCAATATCCAACAACATACTTCTCTACAGTATCAACTCAATACAACTATGGATAAATATTAAACACACTTTCACAGACCTTTTTCATTGTTCCTCTTCCTACAGGAGGGTGACCTATAACTGCTTGTCGCACACTTGCTAGAAGAAGCTCAATCAGTAGCCTTTCTTGAATGATATTCAAGGCTGCAACCAATTTGCACAATTAAGTCAATGTAATACAAAATTGACTGGAGCAACATATTTTTATTGTCTACCAATGATTTCTAAGATTATGTTATCCTTTGCTAAAAGTTAACTATATCTACAGTAAAAATAGAACCAAACAAATAGCAAAATGTTACAAAAGCAAACTCTAGCACAGAAATAACAGTGAACTCCTTTTAATTTTAAAAACAAACTTGACTCTATATTCTCCCAGTATTTCTTCTTTCTGATCTTCCTGAGATCATGACATGTTTTTTTTTTCAGCACATCTACCTGGCTAGCAATATGAACCGGTGGTGAACACTTTAGTTATTTAATTTTATTTGCAAAATCCTAAATTAAACACTCCAACTGATTATAACACAAGCAGCCCAATCACTCCCTTATTAACGCTGTTTTTTCCATGGAAAAGCTTGGTTTCGGACTTACCATCTTTTTCATTTGTGTCCTGCAGAAGAATGGATGACATGCATTGCCAGTCTTTAAGAAATCCAGGATTACAGTCCCAGAGACTGTCAACAAGGTATGCCAGGTGTTCATGAAGCTAAAGTACACATAACGAAACCTAATAAACACTTTACCTTTCATATGCATTTTGTTCAATTCATAAAGTTGTTATGAGACATAGATGCACTCTAATAATATAGTTATTACCTATTCACAGAGGTGGGAATATGGCTATAAAATTTAGGATGGTAGACATGGTAAATATTTTGGCATGGTCAAACGTCTGGCCTGATCATTTGGTCGGATTGGGCATTGATTGACAGGGCCTTGCAGACACAATCCATCATTTCTGAATGATTTTAAGGTGAAAACAGTTGGTGAGAATCATAATTCAATTCAGTGCTACTACTTTATTACCTAAACAACAGACTACAAGTCAGTTTATCAATCTGTCAAGCAGGAATATTATTATTATTGTGGATTTAAATAGTGCCAACATCTTCCGTAGAGCTTTACATTTACATGTATACATTCACACCAGGCTGCAAGGCATCAGTGCTAACCACAGGTAGTCGACCTGTGTGTACCAAGCATTAGAGAAACGTTGTTTGGATGTATGCAGTGGATAAAGTGGATGCTAAAGGGATCTTAATGCTAGTTTAACATTAAGGAGTGTTGTGATGAGTTGTATGTATTATACTTACTGGGCTATGTATTAAGATGGGCACAACTGTGTGTTTCTAATAATGCACAGCAACCAATCATACTTCTCTTTTAAAAGAACTGTAGTTTAGTTGAAAGTGTGTGGATCTTTCTTCCTAAAGGTACCACATTTTCATAGTGAGTATTTCTGAATTAGGGTGGTTATGTTCAATCATTTTTTACTTGCCCACATCGTAAAATGTTTTTAATGAAAACCTCAAACTCTGGCATCAGTCTTTTCAAAACATACGCTCACATTATTGGTAAGTTTTACTCTTTCTACCATTCAAGTAAAAGGAATTCTGATGGTTGCAGAAAAGTCACTTTAAAGGGCATGTCCACCCTTAAAAATTGTTTTTGATATGCTGCTCCCCCATGTCTGGTAGCCCCAACTGCATGGTTTGTATTTTCCAAAAGCTCCCCAAACTCTTACTTACCTCCCCTCGTTCCTCCGCTGCACTGCCGGCCCTCTGCTTGCGAGAATGCAAGCAGAGGGGCGGGGACCGGCAGTCGCGTCTGTGATTGGCAGAGCAGCAGCCAATCACGGACCGCGGCTGCCGGTCATTCAGTGCAGCGGAGAAAAGAGGAGAGGTAGTAAGAGTTTGGGGAGCTTTTGGAAAATACAAACCATGCGGTTGGGGCTGCCAGACATGGGGGAGCAGCATATTAAGGGGGTTTTACGCTAGGGGGGGATAGTAGAACGGGAGGGGGAGGGGGGGGAGAAGGGCTGCAGTACGCATGACAAATATCTACGGAGGCAAGGTAGCAGGCAAAGCCCTGCTAGCCTCCTGGTGGACAGTTTTTGGGACTTAGGGGGGGTCTACATGAGAAACCCTATGGAGCTGGGATGTGAGTTAAGGATTACACTACACTACATGGTGGGGGCATTACTGGGGGGGATTATAGTTTTGGGGGTGGACATGCCCTTTAATCATCTGTAGAGAAACCTTTTTTTAAAATATACATTACATTGTAGCAGCAAGGTGATATTGTCACTATCTCACCTCATTCTCACAGAAGAAAGTTAGTAAAATCTTCAGCTGTCTAGCATTGTCTTTAGTCCCTTCTGTACTTCCCTCTACCTCCTTATCATTCACAAATTGCTTAAGATGCCTAAAATAATAAATAAAAAAAACAAAGATCAGAGAGAATGCATACGTTGCACAAGTGAATCTACTGGAATTATCCATGAAAACATTTTTTAGATGATTTACAACTCTTTTTTTTTTATTCTATACATCATTGTTTAAACTGATTACATATATTTTTTTTTTAACTTTGGTTTATTAGAGGGAAAAATACAACAAAAAACAACCTATAGGAAAAGCATGTACATATATTGACATAATATATAAGTGGCCTGGATTATAAGGGGAGCAACAGTGGAATATATCCTTATAAAAATCCCTCAACTATGTAGTTGAGGGATTTTTATAAGGATATATACCACTGTTGCTCCCCATTCATTTGCCGTCCTCCTTCCAACCTTCCCTGTCAAACCCAGCAAATAAAAAAACACAGATAAAGCACACAGAACTTTTACTGTGCAGAAAATCCTTCTGAGTCCTCCATCTGAAATGTATCTGTCCCCGATATCCTTTTAAATCCTGTCAGCCATGATTCAACTTCAGCCTCGTTCAGTCCATGCAAGTGACGTTAAACAGAGCGGCTGTTCCAGCTACTGACAAGTTCAGCGGAAGTCAGTAGCGGAAGTCAGTAGCTGGAACAGCCGCTCTGTTTAACCTCACTTGCACGGACTGAACAAGGCTGAAGTTGAATCATGGCTGGCAGGATTTAAAAGGTTACCGGGTGAGAGATACATTTCAGATGGAGGACTGAAAAGGATTTTCTTCACAGTAAAGGTCTGAGTTTTTCATCAATCTTTTTTCTTGCAGGGTTTGACAGAAAAAGTGCCGGGAAGTGGATGTAAAGGGAGAAAATTCCAGAAAAAAGACAGTTAAAGTCTGGTATGTATTAATTTCTATTTATTCATTTACCAATTTTATTGCAGGGCTCACAGGGAATATACCTTGTTTAATTACTTAGGGAAAGGATAACAGCTGGAGACTAGCCATCAAATTAAATTTTTTAAACTTATATATTATAAGAAATAATACGCCCCATTACAGTGTAATATAAGGTTTATAAAGTCACCTCGGAGTTTCCTGTCCTGTATAAAAGCACTCGACCTTCGGTCTCGTGCTTTTATATGGCCAGGAAACTCCTCGGTGACTTTATATCCTTATATTACATAAGGGGCGCATTATCCCTTATATATATTTTATATACAAAAAGGAATAATAAGAAGTAACGTTGCATAAAGGTAAGAGTTATTCATTTGAATGATTCAGCTTGTCAAGCTAAATACCTCCTGTGTCACACAATAAGCATCATCAATAAGCATTATCTACTATTGTATAAATAGAAGATAGAATGCCAAACTCATATAAATACAAATGTCAAATATATACAATAACATTCTATAATATCCGAAATCATACAAAATATCACCCATTCAAATAAAATAGGTCATGTTCTATCTGGAATTGAGGCCCATCAATAGTCTCATTTGTAATATGAAAATCCAAAAGAATTCTCATGCTATCAATTTGTAGTAACCAATAAGATGTCTTTTTTCTGGGTGCAGTTAAAATAACATCTGATTGGTTGCTCCAGATTAGATTAAAGTGCATATCCACCGTCACCAAGTAATTTTAGAAGCAGCTTAAGACTCCCAGACAAGATACAAATTTTGTTTTACTTACCTTCACCAAAAATGCTTCAATCATTACTAACACAGCCTGATCCACCCTTAAACACCTCTGCTGCTGTATGTAAGGCTGGGTACACACAGGTGGATTTTTCGGCCCAATCGACCAATACTTCTGTGTAAAAATCTGAGCTGGTTTCGGCCACAACCGATGTTGATTGCCCATTCGTCTGAATCAGACTCGTCGGTAAATGCCTATGGGACCGCAAGAACGGTTGGGCAAACTGTCGGCCGCCATTTGTCCTGGCCGAGCACTCACTAGTAGCGAATGCAAAAAGATCACTGTGTGGGTACCCAGCCTTAATATAAGCCGCACAGCAGCAGAGCCCTGGTGAAGGATTGGTCCATGTAAGTAATGATAGAAGTACATTTGATAAAGGTAAGTATACAGTAGCAACATTTGTGTCTTTGGGGGGCATTAAGCTGCTTCTAAAATTACTTGGTGAGGATGGACATGCCCTTTAATAGCACAGGCAAACTTTTGCACCTTTTATTGCACTGACTTGTGAATAATTTATTGCAGTTAAAACATTAGCAGAAATTATTATTAGTAGAGCAAAGGAAGAGAACATCTGTGTGCCTAGTAAAGCATTTGTATTTTCTTTAGCAGTTAAGTGAATAAATACCTTTTATATAGAAATTCCCCAGCAGCAGCAGCGAGAGGTCTGTGTGCTGTATATACAAACTGATACAGAGATTCACAGTCCTCTTGTGTAAAAAGATCTTCACAATTCCTGCATGAAAGCACACAATTAATTATATGCAACATGAGGTGATTATATTCAATTCAAGGCAGAGCTGGATGTGCATTTATTCACAATCAAAGTGGACAGAGCTTTATGGAATTGAATACAAGCAGTCAATGATTATTATGGATGTGGCAAAGATCCTCACCCGTAATGCTCTATGACCCTTATTATTAAAGGGGAACTGTGGTCTCCAAACAAATGAAAGGCCAGTTTCCTACCTTTAAAACAAGCCATCAACCACCTCTCTACGTGCTCCACAGCCCAAGATTTAAAGAAATGACTGGCCAGAAAGTTAATGAGTGGGAGGTTGACATGTGACATTTCTAAGACTTTTCCTGCACAGTGCCGCCGGAGAGCACAGCTTCAGACTCCCTCAGTGTGTGAGGGAGACAGGAAGTCCCTCCTCCTCTCTGCTGTGTGAAGTCCTGACAGAGAAGGTAAGGGAATCTACAGCCCTTCTTTCCCACTATGTGAAAACAGCCTTTTCAGGCAGTGTTCTCACTCTGCCTGAAAAGGCTGTTTCCACAGAGTTTTCTGTAGCGGGGGGTCTGAGTGGCCCACGGCACCCGTGAGTGGGCGGCGCTTGTGCACCCGTGAGTGGACGGGGCTTATGTACTTGCGAGTGGGCGGGGCTCATGCACTTGCAAGTAGGCGGGGCTTGTGCAAACATGAGCGGGTGGGGCTTATGCACCCGTAAGTGGGCGGGGCCACGACACCTGCGTGTGGGCGAGGCCACATGGGGCTGTAAGAGAATAGGCCAAGGGGGGCCTGCAACTGGAGGGACCATTGGGTCCATGAGTTTAAGGGACCAGGGGGGCTGCAAAGAGGAGGAGACACAGGGCAGATTGACCGTCATGGTTTTAGAGCAGGAAGCAGGAAGTGCAGGGGACCTGGTGATGCTGCTGCCATATCACACACAAAAATGTAAATATCTTCAAAACTATGCAAAATAAAAAATGAAAATAATTTGGAAAAATTCTCAGGAGAGCAATTCCTATCAATTTACCTAAAGTCATTTTTGGACCACAGTTCCCCTTTAATATAATTCCTTTCCTGCAAAGAAAAAGGCATTAATGAGCAAAGCAATACTAAAGCACCTAACTTTTGTGTAACTTATAAACATTTTTGTCCAAAAATTCCCATTAGTGTGTCATTCGCTAAGTCCTCTTCCATTCAAAAGTACATGTGTATAAGTCCAGAAACTGCTCAACAATGTAACACTTTATTTCTTTCTATGCAATGCCAAACTGAAGATTGCTTTAAGATTATGGTAAAAATAAAAATTGTCTTGCTTTATTAGTCCAATATATGCAGTAAAAAGTAGAGTACTGTGAGGAAGAGGGTAGATCCCTCGAAAGCTTGTCTACTAAAATAAACTGTTAGTCCATTAAAGTATCACAGTACTATACTTTTTAACAATATGTTAACTTAGTTTCACTCCCCTCCTTTTTTAGCAGATGAATTAGCCGATAGGAGGGGACAGTAAGATTTCATGTATCTTTGGTTAAGTTGGCCATACATGGATTTACTGGTTGCATAACAGTAAAAACAATTAATGGAAATCTGCTTACGGTAATGTACAACTGATTTTTTCTTTATCATGGCTGATCAACTTTCAGTAGATAGACTACTCAAAATTAATCAGAAGCCCATCGATCAAGAGAGTAAATGGGAATTGACTTTTGGCCGTTGGATCAAAAAAAATATCTGTATATGGCCAGCTATAGGAATTATTTAGAAAGGCAAGTGACATGTTCTTTAAATCAATAGTTTCAAGGCTATAAGTTAAGGGGAAAATTATTCTCATTTAATTATTGGTGCAAAAATTTTTCCATGTTGTTAATTTTCTCTGATGGTTACTTAAATTTTGTTAAAAAGATTATATTTAAAGGTAGGAAGAGGGACTTGCATGCAAAATGCATAGCTGTATTTAAAGAGCTGGACCTATCTGCTAATAGATGCACCTGGGATCTGTCAACAGATTTTTACCAGTTCTAAGATATAGGGGATTTTAGGGAACGAGGGAGGTTAAACCTGCCCATACATTGCAGCTTACCTGCCTATGTTTATGTAACATTCCAGACCACTGCCTGGACCGATCACTTTACGACTGTTGTTACCAGTGTAACATCAACCATTAAACATTAACCGGCCAGTGAATGTGGCAGCAACGTAGTTATAGCAGAAACATGGTTGAACAATTCTCATGACTGGGCAGTAAATTTAGAAGAATACTCCTTGTTTAGGCAGGATAGAGTAAATAGGAAAGAGAAGGGGTATGTTTTTATGTTAAACGAGTGTTTAAGATAGATTTAAAAGAAGAGATAACTGGCGATATGGATGTTAAAGGGACACTAAACTGAAAAAAATTATTTGACTTTCTATATTTCCATATTTTTAGTGCTGTCAGAAGCTTGATTCCTTTTTGCTCTCAGTGCTCCCTGTAACTAGATCTCCTCATATCCTGTTCAGCTCACTCCTAGTTAATATGCATGTGTCCTCTCTACTTATCCACCCCCTCCCAAAACTGAGGCACAACTAGAGTGTGGAGCATGTGCATGTGCCAATAGCATACACCCAGTGATTTTGTGTTATAGTGAAAGTAAAACTGCTTTGCAATGGGAAGGTGTGCAGCACTGGGAGCTTTAATAACTGCTTGAATCAAGTAAGATTTTTTTTTTTTAGCTGTGTTTGAAGATTTGTGTGGGGGGGCGGGAGCTTTGTAATTGATTTCTTTAGGTACAGTGCTACATTGGGAATTAAGTAAGGCCAGGTAAACATGGAGGGACTATTTGTCCCGAGCGAGCACTCAGCCGGGACAAATGTCCGTTGGTCGCGGCTGAATTTGCAAACGATTGACTGTGCGGTCCCATAGCGTCGGGATTTTCCGACACGTCCGGTCCGGACGAACGAATGAACAATTGAGGTCAGTTGCGGCCAGTCACTCCACACCAGGAGATATTTTCGGCCGACCGAAAGTGCTGTGAATCGGTCGGCCGAAAATATCTTCTGGTGTGTACCCAGCCTAACACAGACAGCAGCTAACTGCAGAATTGGGGTTTTCTGCACAGAGAAACAGATAATGCTTATTAATTTTCCTTAATTTAATGCTGAATCAATTAGCCATGAAATGATAGAGAAATAAGCTTTACTTTTATAGAATGGATAGTTTCTACATGTAGTGTGCCAGGGGGGAGGTCTGGGTGATTGACAGTTCTTTACTGATTAGCTGTGCCCCGCCCTCTTTATAAAGTAAAATTCCCAGAGCTAAAAAAAAGGGATAGGAAGGTCATAGAAGAAAAAAAAGAAGCAGATGTAAGATTAGTGGTAATTAATCCTTATTACTGTATGAGGAGTTAAAAAATGGTTTGGTAAATGGGTTGCCTAATTCCAGGCAATATGGGTGGAATTAGGCAACAGGAAGCGGAGTTATGCCATTGTTGGTGTTTGCTACAAGCCGCCAAATGCTAGCAAATGCTAGGGAGGAAGTGAGTCAGTTTCATAATCAGATGGCAAGGGCTGCAAGTTTGGGGAGTGTTCTGATTATGGGGGACTTTAATTACCCTGATATTGATTGGCGTTATGAAACTGCCAACACAGAAAAGGGTGATAGGTTTCCTGAATTTGCTGCCTGATCATTTTCTCTCACAGGTGGTTGAAGTTCCTACTAGAAAATGAGCTCTGTTGCATCAGATAATATCCAACATTTAAAACCTTTATGTCAGAGGGAACAGAAAGTGCCTTTAAGAATGATAAAAAACTGTAACAAGCATTGTAAGAAAGTAATTAGGCTAGCTTAAATTAATAATGAAGTTAGGATAGTTGAACAAAGCAACACTAGCCCTGAACAATTTTTTAAGTATGTTAATAGTAAGAAGAGGAGGACTGAAAATGTAGGGCCATAAATTAATTGGGATACGTTAGTACAGAGGATAGCGATAAAGTAAATGTTTTGAACATTTTATTTTCTCTGTATACACTATAAAGGATCCAAGTACAGATATCACAGAGTATAGTAGCAATAATGGTATAAAAGACACAATTGCATACTGGTTAACTGAGGATATGGTGCACAAACAACTAAATAAGGTTATATATTAGTTAAGTTCCTGGACCAGATAAAATACATCCTTGGGTCCTTAGGGAGTCAAGTTAGGTTGCAGAGAGTAGTTGTTAACGGGGCTTCATCAATATGGGCTAAAGTTCTAAGTGGAGTGCCACAGGGTTCTGTGTTGGGGCCACTTCTATTTAATCTGTTTATTAATGATTTGGAGGTGGGCATTGTCAGCAAGGTTTCTGTGTTGGCTGACGACACAAAGCTGCTAAGTGGCAGATGAGATTCAATGTTGATAAATGTAAGTTGATGCATTTTGGACTTAAAAATCCTTGTGCTACTTATACTATAAATGGCTCTGTGTTAAGTGAATCCATGTTGGGAAAGGATCTTGAGTTTTCGTGGATAACAAACTTAAAGGTAGCAAGCAGTGCAAGGCAGCAACAGCTAGAGCCCGCAAGATATTGTCTTGTATAAAGAGAGGTATTGATTCAAGGGAGAAAAATGTTATTCTCCCTCTTTACAAAGCATTGGTAATATGCAGTGCAATTATGGAATACTGTGTTCAAAAAGGACATCTTGAAAATGGAAAGGGTTCAGAGAAGGGAAACTAAAATAATTAAGGGAATGTGGGAGCTTGAATATGAAGACAGATTGCATAAGTTAAAGTTATGTACACTACAGAAAAGGCACTTGTGTGGGGACATGATTACTTTGCATAAATACATTAACGGCACATACAATAAACTATCTGGGGCATTGTTCACCAATAGAACATGTCAGAGTACATGCGGACATCTCTTAAAAGTAAAGACGTTTAGTCTTCAAGTGCGGAAAGGGTTTTTCACTCCAAGAACGGTAAAATTATGGAACTGCAAAAAAAAGCTGGATGGGTTTCTGAAAAGGAGGACTGTTGCAGATGATAGGTATAGATACATAAAGTAGAGTTTATCCACGGATATTTCCGATTGCCACTTGAAGTCAGGAAGGAATTTTTTCCCCCTTCATAATTCTAGTGGGGTTTTTTTGCCTTCCTCTTGATCAACAGTTAGGCAGGAAATGTGGGTATTACGGAGTAGTTTGGACTTGATGGACATAAGTCTTTATTCAACCTCAAATAATAAACTATTCAACAAATTATTTATGTATGCAATCAGATTGTGACCACTCAAATTCGTCAGCAAAAAATTCCATTCATGGGACTTGAAAGGTGAATAAAAAAGTAGCCTGATGTCAGCTTTACTGTAAGCTAAAGGGTAATGCCATCAAAGCTGCACTTATCTCCTGATATGATGAATTTCTATATGCATTGTTGAAGCAACTAAAATGGGAAATACAAAAACTTATTTTTTAGCCTTTATCCCTCCTTTACCATTTATCAGTGTAAAGGTAACTGCAATATAGAAAAGTAAAAATAATATTTACTGTGACATAAGCACAAGGAGTCTCATCACTTGAACACACACATCATTATCTTTGTCCAGTGTCATAGATAAAATGCGATCCTAGAAGATATGAAAGCACATATATAAAGTGAGCATGTCTTGGATTATGCAAATCCTTTGGTGTTACAGTTTACTGTAACTGAAATTTATTTTATAAATGCTCACCCCTAAAGGAAGTTTTCTTCATAAAATCTGGACCATAGGATCACAATACTTACCTTGTTCCCAATCATTCCTGAATGAAGGTCCATTCTCTTCCTTTTGTGGTCCTTCCCGGTGTTAGCCCCCGGTCACAGCCGTGACGGCGATGGCTAAAAAATTATCGGAAAAGAGCTACCGACAGGAATGCTGGGGGCTCAGGTGAATTATCGTGATCGTAGTTTTGGGAGTGGCCACAGTTTTATAGCGGAAAAAATCCTATGGGGGTGAACATGCCCTTTTTTACATAAGTTGAAGTACCATTATGGGACATTGAACAGGATGCTAGTAGTGCAAAATAGTGATGCAAAGCAGTGATGAATGAAATCAATTTCTGTATATAATTTACATTTTGTTCAGTTTAAAAACATCCCTTTTCACGGAGTATCAATTGCTTAAAGGATAGTTACCCTGTCTATTTCGATGAAGGACAATATGTCATTTTCAGGACATTACATCTTGAATAATGTGTTTTAGTCTGACTTTTAAGATTTTGCTGCTAGTTTGGTACCAGTAAAGTCAAATGCATTACCTTAAACCGTATAGTAAATAAATCCATTCTTGAAACAAGATCATTCTGTTCATAGAGCCTTTGTAGAGAGAGAATACATTTCAAACGCACCTCAGGTTGCTGTAGGACAAAAGAAAATCCATTATTCACTATTCACATGTTATAAAATGCTCAATTATTTAAATTATCGTTTATTATTTTAAAGCAACAAGGACACAATAAATTAAGCAATGTCTTTAAAGGTTTGAGCAACATATATTACTGTTCTTCAAATTATTTTGTCCACGAACAGACAAGCTAAATGCGCTAAATGCAAGATGCTGATGAAACACCTAATAAAAGTATGTGGATACCGGTTAGGTGCTTTGCATAACACTGGGAAAACAACACAAAATCAAATTTACGCTATAGCATGCCATTAGGTGCTTCATAAGGTACTAAGTATGAATGTCTATTCCTAGCCTTTCAGCACTAAATAAAATCATCGTACAGATATTTCCTCGGTCCAATATGTGCCATTGGCCATCACAAAGATATGACTTTTATACAATATTGTTATTGTACAGTTTTTTACCATGTATGGCCAGTGTGGGCAGTTAACAGATTAAGTGAGACATGGAGACAACTTATTAATAACACAATCTGAAACCATGGATTGGGAGAAGCCTTGGTTAGTATCTGGAAATATAGCAATATATATAGTATTGTAACATTTGTAAAGGGGGTTCAAGTTGGTTGCGCAGGTGACTCAGGTTGAGAGGTGAGCAACATGTGGAAATATAATTGAAAGTGTTGTTTGCTCAAACCAGTTTAAGCTGCTTCACACATACTGGCTGCAGTGACCCTTTTTACTACCTTTGATTTTAATATGCAAATTTTCTTTTATTATTTTCTAATGCTTTTTAATGTTTTTACTTCTGAACCACCTCAGTATACTACAAACTGCGAACCAGCCCATACGTGCCAAGGTGGTTTAAAAAAACACGCACAGAAACAAGCAGCAAAGGGGGAACCAGCCACTGCAAACTAATTGGGATTTGTAGAACACACAGATAATGTAAGTTACATGGTTCTTACTTTGATATATGCTTTCAATAAGTTTTTTTAAAACTGATTTTAACAAACTACACTTTTAATTTTATTTTCAAATGTTGTACATCTCAACCTGCGCAACCAACATAAACCTTTTACCTATACCTCACCTAAGGGGAGACTCCTGGTTTGCTGTGATCCAAGGTACAGAGACGACACCACCACTGGCGCTGATAGATAACCAAACATTATTGTAACATTTTGCCACACACATTGTTTTTTTCCTGTGCTTTTAAAGACCATAGTATGCATGACTCAAAAGGGTATGTATTAAAAAAAAAAACAAGAAAGTTTTGAAAAGTGCAACTTAAGTAACAATATAAGGCCACATACCTGTAATATAAATTGCATTGTTACTTTTGATGACCATCTTGTGTCATTTTAAATCAAAACTTATTGGAACCTACCTTATCATACAGCATCCATCCAATGTATTTCAAACAGCTATCATTCAAATAAGATTGAGGGTACATTTTCATCCATATCCCCAGTTCTTCAATACATGTGGCCCTGATTTCAGACACCACATCTCTAGACGGAAACATAAAAGGATCCAATGATGGTGCTGTCTATTACATTGTACCAATTGTGCACAACTTGCACATATTTACCAAGCTGAAATAAAGAGTTGGTGCTGACCCAGGGTTATTTGTGGTGTAGCAGTTTAGCGCCTTTATACTGGATATACACTGCTCAACGTTAAATAGATTTGAAATTTATTCCAACATAAACGGCGAAAGAAGTGCATCAGTTTCATATTCCGACATTCCCGTGACTTTTTTACATGTTTATGGTTTGTGATCATAATACTGATCGAAAAATGATCAAGCCAGATGGCTTTCATGTCGCAGGAATGTCATTGACTAATGTATGGGCACCTTTATTGTTGTGTGGAATGTAAGGCTGGGTACACACAAGACAATATTTTGACCCAATTGACTGGTCGGCACATTCGAATTCCACTGAAGACCGCATGTGATCGAACGTTCGTTTGATTTGGAAATTTCGGCATGTTTGTATGATAATATGATAATCATACAGTAAGTATGATATCATATGGTAAGTATGATAATACAGTATTTAATACACATTTCCCTAGCATAAACATTACAGGCTTTCTAACTCTTGTCACACACAAAAGAGAGAGAAAGAACCTTTAAGAAATAAAAGAGCCACAAGGAGAAACACACAGAACCAGGTCAACACATGCACTAACATGGTAGCGAACCATTAAGCGTGACTTTAACTCCAAATACTTGCCTAGCACCGCTGGGTAAATCGCCCTAACTAAATAGTCACTACTATATAACATATAAAAAAGACTGAATACCTGGAAAAGACACAGAGTAAAGCTAAATGGAATAGAGATGATAAAGCCACCATCTAGGATAGCGAACATACAGGGTTATTCAATAAAAGTTCTTATCGTTTAAAGCGGTGCTAATTTTGCCCCAACCAATCAGAACCTATTTAATATTTGAAAGCGAACATCTGATTGGTTGGGGCAAAATTAGCACCATTTTAAACGATAAGAACTTTTATTGCATAACCCTGAACGTGTAACCATTTCTTGCACTTGTCACTGCAACCAAAGTAACATTCTCAAATTTCCATAAAATTGTTCATTTGAAGAGGTTCTTGTGATGCCCGGTGTCCCCTAGTATACCTTCAGCGCCTATACCCCAATCTACAGCTGCTGTCTTCACCTTAAACTTGCCCCCGATCGTCAGGAGACTAGTCGCGCCTCACTGTACACTGTTACCCCAGGTCTTAGAGTGCAAGGTATAGACGCTGAGGCCGGGTATGCTCGGGAAAACCGGAACACCAATAGATCAACACAGGAGCTGGAAGACAAAGAGGATAACAATAATAAGAATAACAATGAACAAGACTAGCTACTATCAAAATGGCAGGGACCACTAGTTTGGGCAAACCAAAACTATAAATGGCAATGAGGAGAAACAGTAACAGGCTTAAATAGGCAGAGGGACAAATGGAGAGAGTCTGATGCAGGATTTGCTGAAAACAACAATCTTTAAACTGACTGGATCTCATCCGTCCAATTCTACTGCCTGCAGGAACGGAGGAGATAAGAGGTGCCTGCGCGCGTCCGTGCAGCACCAGGAGACCCCCGAAGTAGTGCGTGACCCAGAGAAGATGCGTGCGCAACTTAAGATGGACGCTGCGAGATGTTACCAGCAATAAGGGACGCGGCCGCCAGAGATCCCCGAAGAAGGTAAGCAAGAGTCCCTGACAGTTCTAAGTCTAAACCCAGATACAGTTGAGCTCCTCTGCCTATAATTGTAACAAGAAAGTCAATAAATGTTAAGTGGCACAAATTACATAAGTGACCACCATACATTGTTGGCAATAGCAGAAGTACATGTTACAGATGAAAATTAATATAATTTGGCAAGCTACTAGAGATGGCCAAACTATGTGAACTCCATTCCGATTTCAGATTTTCCGACTTCCAGAAAAATCAGAAATAGGACTAATTTATGTCAATGGGGAGCAAAAAATCCAGAAAGTTCAATACAATAAAAATAGCAATGGAAATTTACTATACATGGCTCTGGGACCTGGAAAATGGTCTGTGGAACACGTATAAATAGCTGATTTGATAATTATCCAATATTCAAACTTGAGGGTTAAAAAATTCTGTAAACCTCCCATACACAGAATTGAGGGTTCACAAATTCAGTATTTCTCCCATATATGGAACTGAGGGTTCATGATCGTTTCCACGAATTTGATTACCTCTAGAAATCAAATCCCAAGTTTGAAATAACTCGACCGTTCATTTGATAATAACTGAAAAATGTTCAGCGACTACGAAAAACCTGAAAAGTCAGGGTCCGTTCAGAATCCTTATAGTCTTTTTTGGAACCAGGTTAGAGTCCATTTTGTTTGAGCTTCCTCTTACCGGGACCACATTAGGTGCTAAAAAGTACAGATGTTAACACAGGCAAATGATTTTGCAAGCGGCCCTGGGTAGTTCATCAATCTGGAAGTTGGACAGTAAAGGTACCCATACAATGTTCTCCTGACGTACGCACACAAACATGAGAAGGTAAGAACAGCTTCCAGGAAAACACGCTCTTAAGACAATGGATAGATTGGCTATAGATGACCTTCTAATCTATCTAATGTCTGCATAGTGTAATCGCAACTTAACATGAGTTTATCAACAATTATTTTTTTGGGATAATAGGGTGCATGTAAATAAACCAGAAATTGTGGGGATTAGAGATTGAATTATTTCAGTGTCATTGTTAAAACTTTATTACAAATTACATATTTTTATGTAGAACGATTAAATCTAAGGCTTACCTGTAACGTTGCAGAAAAGTCCCTTTAAATAGCACATCCATCATTGTTTTGATTTCAGTTACTTGTTGTTGCAGCTAAAAGTAAGAAAACAATTTATTTAAAATTAAAACTTCCTTTTTAAATCCCATTTAAATGCCTCTTCAACTACTCATAATTTCCATCTCATAGAGCCAACTTCACACCAAACAGTTCATTAACATCCAGTTATTAGTATTATGAATGACCGAACTGCATTATATGGTTCGTACACCTTTATGGTGAGCATAAAGCCTGCAAGCTAAGTAAAAGGATAATACAAAAACTGATAATAATTGCTGACAGACGAAGATGTTATCCACTAAATATTTGTGGGAAATTATAGGTACTCATACATGTAGCATGAACAAAGAAGAGAAAATTACAGTAAACAATCCTATTTTGAATTGCATCCTGTGACACTCCGGAGTCCCCATGTATCCCTTCAGCTTAGATACCCCCATCTATAACCACTTGCTTCACCAATAGACAAGCTCCCATTTGCTGGGAGGCTAGAAGCGCCTCACCAGACACAGTCACCCTCTGAACTTAAAGTGCAAGGTATCTTTGCTGAGGCCAGGGATACTCGAGAGAATCAGAGTGTAACAGAAAGACAAGGAATTACCTGCAGGGAAGCTGGAGACCTGGGCTAAGCGTACTCAGAGGGTATGCACAGGTCAGGACAGGCAGCAATTATACATGGGAAATAGACAGAAATCACATCAAGAGCAAAGGCAAAATCACAGGCTATATCAGGCAACAAGCAACCGCAGAGCAAGGGCTAATAAATGAACCAGGGACAAATAACCCTCAGCATAAAAATCCAAGCAGGAACCGCAAAGGCCCTATTAACCAATGGGCGAATCTCTTCCGAATAAAACGATTCTGGAGACGACCAATCGTATCCAAAAAAAAGTAAACATGCGTGCACAATGCGAAGAGATAACAGGGTCTGTTACACATAGAATCCTCGTCTCTAGTGGGGCCGTCTCATAGGTAATACCCCTATTCTGTTCACTACTATCCACTGCATTGAGCTGGACTTTGGATATCATATTTTCATCAGAGATAGATTGTGGACTATTTTTATACACACAGTTCTGAACAGTTTATAGCACTTTCACCTTATTAGTACATGTTTGTGTATACTTTGATCGAGATTTCTTATTTTTGTGTATTGGTTATATATATGGTATGCAATTTAAAAAAAATATTCTGTATATAAAATAATTTATTCTCAGTACCCCCACCATCTATTATTTTCTTTATATTGAGCATAGGTTGTTGTACCTTTCCTATCTTGCAAGGTGAGGGGAGGGGGCATCTTATTTTTATCGGGGTTTCTGGTATTTTTAGTCCTCACAGTTTTATATTTTATTGTCATACCTTTAAAAGGACTCCAGAATCATTATTGTAGCTGCAGGTTATCCAAAGTTACAGCAGTATAAATGGTGGTGTTTCCAGCTAGCACATGACCAGCACCATTGCTCTGCCCCCACTGCCAGAGGCACTGAAATTTTCTGACCATGTGTACCTTACATAGGTAAAAGAAAAGAGATCTATAACTTTGTGGGTTTTCAGTGGGGATTTAGGCATTATGCTTTATCTCTTTAATAACTTTTTATTTTTATAACTAGCAAAAGTGTAACTCTTGGTGCACACTGGGAATTGTATGTGACTATGTTTGGCTACATGTGTATAAAGTGAATATAAAAAGTCTACACACCCCTACAAATTGTGGGGCTTTGTTTAATAATAAAATAATAGACTAAAATAAAAAAAAAAGTCAAAATAGACTAATACACTAAGTTATTAAGTTATTATTAAGTAATTATTCTATGATTCTATCCAAGTTTCAGGTTTTTTTTTGTTGATCTGCCCCCTATTTCTTTAGATATCCAATCTAAAAATTCTTATATTTCAGCTGTTAATCAAGTTCCTTGCTCTCAAAAACTGTTCTTCTGTGAGTAGTTTTACTGTAGCTGGAATGGTGACAGTTTTGACAATTGGAATGCTGTGTACAGGCTTGACAGTTGGTTTGTGGGAAAAAAGTCAGGTCGGATGGAAGTGGGAGTGGTTAAAAGAGGGAGGGGGGATACTGCTCCTAAACAAAATGTGTACTGGACTGAAGGCATGCTGCAACACACACATATCAGAGTAAGTGCTACTTACATGTATTTAATTATAGATTAAGATGAGGCAAAGTCATTTTTTCAGTATAGTGTTCCTTTTATGTTAGATCTATTCACTCTGATCAGTGCAGTGTTAATTTTCAAATCCCCTCCCTATGGAGGAACTTTATTGAGGCAATATTAAAGCATTACATACATTGATGTATTAAATAACATGAATATATTATTTGTAAAATTTTGTTATATATTGTACTTTGAAATTTATAGTAACATGAATATTAGAAATATAATAATCTAAGAACAAAAAAAATGAAACTTAATAAACATTATTATATTACTAAACCATTTTGGTTGTTCATTTTGTTTCTCGTCTAAAATCATTATTCGGAGGTGAACCATGCTTTTCCTTTTTCGAGCTATTTTGCTTGCTAGGGGTATACATATAGATATGGGCTTCATTGATCAATTTATGTATTTATTCATTACCTGTACTAGGGGATATTTCCCAGCAGCCCTATACTTTCTCATATTTATGAGGGCATCCTCTGTGGGTATAATTTTTTATATGGCAATACTTTATTAACCTCCTGTTTCAACTTGTCTTAGCGACTTTTTGGCAATACACATCACATCGCCTATAAACATTTTTGAGAATTTATCAGTTAGTTTGGGCTCCATGCCTACCGGGGATCCCATAACATCATTTAAGAACTGTATTACCTGTTGCCAATAGACTTGTATTTGGGAACATATCCATAACAAGTGGTAAAAAGTTCCAGGTTGGTGGTGGCATTTGGGGCAGTTCGTACTACGATCCATTTTGTATTTAGAGATTTGCTGTTGAGTTAAATATGCTCTATTTATAACATATATTTGTGTAAGCCTGTCAGAGGCTGTGGAAGAGACTGTTTTACAGGAATCCAAGATCTCATCCCACTCCTCCATAACTATTGGTCCAACATTTTGTTCCCACAATCTTTTTTTGGGTTGTTAGTTGTTGTGCAGATGATATATGAAGGGCTTGATATAGTGTGGAAATTAGTTTAGCTGAGGATTTTTGACTTAGGACCTTTGGGAAGGTTTTAATAATTAATTCTAGTAATTGATGTTTGAACTGGGTCTGTAAGGCTTGCCGGATTTGTAAATATCGAAAAAAACATATGGTTTAAGAGGTGGAACTCCTCTCTGAGTTGATCAAATCATTTCAGGGTATTGTCCATATAGTCCTCCTGTCTCCCCTCCCTCTCCCACCCGTTTTGCAATCCCTCCCCCTAGTGTTAAATCCCTTTGCCTAATATTAGCTATCCTTTCCCCAGCCCCAACCTCTATAAAAGATTTTACTGGAACGCCCCCGAACTTTACTAACCTTACATCTCTCTCCCGGCGTTCTGTGCAGACGGCAGCCGCATCCGTGATTGGCTGCCTCTAAGCCAATCATGGACGCGGCTGCCGGTCCCGCCCCTTGCTTGCAGTTCCATGCAAGCACAGGGCCGGTTTAGTACACCGCGGGAAAGAGGTAAGGTAAGTAAAGATCGGGGGAGTTCCAGTAAAATCTTTTATGGCGGTTAGGGCTGCGGGAGGGAAAGCTACTATTGGGAAAATTTTGCAAAATGGGGTGGACATGCCCTTTAGGCATTTCACAGCTCACTTTGTGTATGTTTGGGCCCCATACAAATAATTTAAATAGAGATTCTAGTATTTAAAGTATTTTAATGGTATGTATGTTGGACGTGCCATAGGATATATAATCCAGTGACCAGTGCAGTGTTTTGAAGCTGAATCATTCTTTGCCATAAAGGATATGTTTGGGTTACACATTTGGAATTCTGTTGGTTGAAACTACAGGTGCAATTTTGACACAAAACTACAGAGATTTTGGCCCTTAAACATTCTATTACTGCATAACACCAAATGTTTTTATTGTACTAACATGCCCTCTTTATTGCATAGGACATTATAAAACACCATTACCAGTGGTATTTACATCTGTAATGATTTGTAATAATTTTAGATTTTTGCATGTGGGGGGGTGACAGTCTATTAATATTATTGTGTATTTTGTGAGGGATAGACCCCCTATTTCCCCCTTTACAGTGCACCCAGTTCCCTATGCAGACTTTAAGCATTGCCACCCTAACACTGTATGCATGTCACTATTAAGAAGAGAATTTTTAAAGAGCAGTGAAACCATTAAACATTGCAGGGAGGAGGGGGGCGTTAAAAACCAAAATAACAGATAGAAATAGTAATCAATTTAGTGGAGAAAGGTTCCCTTTGTTAACCTCACACCACTCTGGAAAGTTCTCCATCTCTACCCATTCTCTTTCTCACTAAATCTCACAGGATTTCCCCAGCCAAGTCCTTCTGATTCTTATAAATGATTGGCAATTTAATATATACATTAAACATGTATACTGTTTTCCTAAAAAATACACATTTAAATAGTATGTTTAATGACCAAAGTCCCAAATTGATAATTATATTTCACCACAACTTCTATCAAACATTTCCTTTCAAAAATCTGTGAATGATTTCAAAAGCTATTGTGTTTGAGCAGTTTTACTCAATAAATTAATTAGCATAGTTACTCTACTGCCAATGACAAAAAAAATCATATCAAAGCAAGGATTTCTTTCTCCCATCTATTTGTGACAACTTTACCTCTACTGCACATTTGTCTCCACAAATTCTTCATACCAACCCACATTTCCCTCCCAGGATTAGTGTGACCCCCCCAACAAACGGTAAAGGTTTTTAAAGCAAGAGGGAGACCTGTGATCCTTTAAGTACAGCAAGTGTCTCCTACAGAAGAGACTTTGACACAGGATTGGCCAGTGCCACAGAGAGGTGGAGAGAGGCCACAGTGTTTCAAGAAAATGCGAGGAGAGAAAGGCCACCGTGTGTAAAGGCAACGACAAAAAAATCCCATTACTAAACAATGTAGGCACAGATGTGAGTAGCAGCCCTTGATTTATATGAGATTTTTCCCATCAAAACCTTGTCATTCTCATGCCACTAAATCTGTTTGCTTAGTTATTGAGAACTTTGAATGAGAGATTTGTATGCAAATTGCACAAATGAATTTTTTAAACAGATAAGCTGTCTAATTACCCTTTTGAATTGGCAGGACCATAATATGCCAACCAGTGAATACTGCGAGCCTAATTGCAATATACTGGAAAGACAGTTTAAGTTATATGAGGTATTAAAAAAATGTTTTATGTTATAAATAGACTGAAACTTCTTTGGTCACTGACAGTTTGTTTGCTTCAATCTTTGTTTTTGTTTTTTTATCTTGTCTATGTTTAGGATACTGCAGAGCTATAAATGTTTTTAAAATGCAGAGCCAAATTACCGTATAGACTCGAGTATATACCAAGTTTTTCAGGCTGTAAAATCAGCCTGAAAACTCGGACTCGGTTTATACTCGAGTCACTCACATTGAAGATCAGCGTCCTCTCCATTCCGGCTGCCGCACGATCATTCCATGTACTGGCGGCGCCGGTCGACGTCACTGCCCGGCGCCCCAATTAGGATGTCAGCCGGCGCGCCAGTACATGGAATGATCGTGCGGCTGCCCGGAATGGAAGGACGCTGCTGCGGAATGGAGAGGACGCTGCTGCCGGAATGGAGAGGACCTTACCTTTAATGCCAGCGCACAGTCCAGGAAGCCCTTGGATTTAGGAGAGCCCACAGCTCCGGATGAAGAGAGCCCACAGGTACAAACTGAACTGGGTGGGAGGGTGAGGGTGGCATTCAAGAGTTTTGGAAACTACAACTCCCGGCTAATAAAGCATGTGGGAGTTGTAGTTTCCAAAACATCTTGAATGCCAAGTGAGGGTGGCATTCAAGATGTTTGGAAACTACAACTCCAGCATGCTTTATTAGCGGGAGTTGTAGTTTCAAACATCTTGAATGCCAGTTTCTACCCTCGGTGTATACTCGAGTCAACAACTTTTATTAGATTTTTTAGGTGAAATTGGGTACCTCGGCTTATACTCGGGTCGGTTTATACTCGAGTATATACGGTAACTTGGTCTTAATTATTTCATGATTGATTTAACAAAATAAAAAAAATACATTAACATATTAATACAAAGACATTAAAAATCCTTATAAATAAAATAACTCTACCTCTTCTTTTTTTGTTTCCATGTGCTCCTCTCTTGGGCTGCTTCTTCTACGCGGAAGTCTGTCTTTCTCTGCATTGTATAGTGTTTGTAAATTGTGCAAACTCACATCAAGATTGAGAATAACTCTAATTAGAGCAGTAAGCAGTTTAACAGCTTTAATTCAAAAGAGAAATAAGAAAAATTACCAAAGAGATTATTCTAGCATTAATGGGAGAAAAATGACGCTGATTTAATCATATTCTTGGGACACAATATTAAGTGTTTTTTAGTAAAATTTAAAAGACCACAACTATTCTATCACAAAAATTCTGCATTGGTTGTTGAATGATTCATGAAATTAGCCTTTGGGTCCCCCTCTTTGTTTAAAGGGTATGTCCACCCTTAAATCTATTTTTTAATATAGCCTTCCCCCTGGTCCCCCAGCCCCAACCGCATCATTTTTATTTTTAGAAAGTGCCCTTTTGGCAGCCGCGTCCGTGATTGGCTGCCGCAGCGCGGCTAAGGAAAGAGGGGAGGTAAGTAAAAGTTTGGGGCACTTTCTAAAAATGGCTGCTAAAATCAGCCTGAAAACTCGGACTCGGTTTATACTCGAGTCACTCACCATTGAAGATCAGCGTCCTCTCCATTCCGGCTGCCGCACGATCATTCCATGTACTGGCGCGCGGTCGACGTCATGCCCGGCGCAATACATGATGTCAGCCGGCGCGCCAGTACATGGAATGATCGTGCGGCTGCCCGGAATGGAGGAGACGCTGCTGCCGGAATGGAGAGGACGCTGCTGCCGGAATGGAGAGGACCTTACCTTTAATGCCAGCCACAGTCCCAGGAAGCCCTTGGATTAGGAGAGCCCACAGCTCCTGGATGAGAGAGGCCCACAGGTACAAACTGAACTGGGTGGGAGGGTGAGGGTGGCATTCAAGATGTTTTGGAAATACAACTCCGGCTAATAAAGCTGCTGGGAGTTGTAGTTTCCAAAACATCTTGAATGCCAAGTGAGGGTGGCATTAAGATGTTGGAAACTAAATCCCATGCTTATTAGCTGGAGTTGTAGTTTCAAACTTGAGCAGTTGCGTCTACCGTAGGTGTCTCAACACATTTCCATGAACTTAGTACTATTGTTGTCTTAAATATCGGTGTTCCTTGGTTTATTACTGAGTATATACTGTGTAATTGGTTCTTAATGATTCATGATTGATTTAACAAAATAAAAAATACTTACATGTATCAATTACATCATGACTTAAAATATCTTATAAAAAATACTCTACTTCTTTTCTCTTCCTTATGTGTTCCATCTCTCTGTGGTGCTCTCTACGGAGTGACTTGCATGTTGTTTGTAATATGTGCAAGTACTCACATCAAGATTGAGAATAACTCTAATTAGAGCAGTAAGCAGTTTAACAGCTTTAATTCAAAGAGAAATAAGAAAAATTACCAAAGAGATTATTCTAGCATTAATGGGAGAGAAAATGACGCTGATTTAATCATATTTTGGGACACAATATAAGTGTTTTTTAGTAAAATTTAAAAGACCACAACTATTCTATCACAAAAATTCTGCATTGGGTGTGAATGATTCATGAAATTAGCCTTTGGGTCCCCCTCTTTGTTTAAAGGGTATGTCCACCCTTAAATCTATTTTTTAATATAGCCTTCCCCCTGGTCCCCCAGCCCCAACCGCATCATTTTTATTTTAGAAAGTGCCCAAACTTTACTTACCTCCCTCTTTCCTTCGCCGCACTGGCAGCCCTCTGCTTGCGAGAATGCAAGCAGAGGGGCGGGACCGGCAGTCGCGTCTGTGATTGGTGAGCGGCCGTCAATCACGGACAGGCTGACGGTCATTCAGTGCAGCGAGGAAAGAGGGGAGGTAAGTAAAAGTTTGGGGCACTTTCTAAAAATAAAAATGATGCGGTTGGGGCTGGGGGACCAGGGGGAAGGCTATATTAAAAGGGATTATGCTAGGGGAGATGCGGTGAGAGGAGGGGGGAGGGCGTGGATTTCAGGAGGCGTGAGGCAGAGTCTATATGTCTCTGCTATCTCCTGGTGGGCAGTTTTTGGGACTTTGGGGGGGGGGGGGGGGACTATGGTGAACCATTGGAGCTGGGATGTGAGGTAAGGATTAATCTACACTCACAATGGGGCCAGTAGTTGGGGGGATTATAGTTTTGGGGGTGGACATGCCCTTTAAGTGTACACATGTACATAAATGCAAAATACTGGTCAAGTTTAGATCTCCTTTAATTAAATCCATGATGTAAAATACAGCCTCTCCATCTCCCAGTGAAGAAGGCATGCTCATCCAGCAGGAAGGGGGTGGTAAGAATCTGTCCAATTAAAATATTTGTGTCTATCTTTACAAAGATATATTGTAGTGAATTATTTCACACAGATATAACTTTGGTTATAAATACCGTATAATTTTGAGTATAAGCCAAGAAATTTTACCTTTAAAATCATCCTGAAAGTTCCCCTGGCTTTTACTCAGTCAGGGCTGATCTGGATGCTTGAAGGAGCAGATGGACAAAATCACATAGCCCGTGGAAAACAAAAGCTGTACCCTGTAACAAACAGAATCCTTCTGATTTAGATGGGTTAGGCAATTGTTGTCCTGCTCACTCAGATCAGCCCTGACTGCAAGAGAAAAGGGAAAAAATGATAGAAGTAACAGGATTCAACAAACAGCAGCACAGTAAGGTATGCAGGGCACATCTGTGTATGAGGCTGTGTATTTGGACTTTCTATGGGGCTGTGTATTTGGACTTTCTATAAGGCTGTGTATTTGGACTTTCTATGGGGCTGTGTATTTGGACTTCTATGGGGCTGGTTATTTGGACTTTCTATGGGGCTGTGTATTTGGACTTTCTATGGGGCTGTGTATTTGGACTTTCTATTTAGGGGCTGTGTATTGGACTTTCTATGGGGCTGTGGATTTGGACTTCTCGGGGCTGTGTATTTGGACTTTCTATGGGGCTGTGTATTTGGACTTTCTATGGGGCTGTGTATTTGGACTTTCTATGGGGCTGTGTATTTGGACTTTCCATGGGGCTGTGTATTTGGACTTTCCATGGGGCTGTGTATTTGGACTTTCCATGGGGCTGTGTATGGTACTTTCCATGGGGCAGTGTATGAGACTTTCCATGGGGCTGTGTATAAAACTTTCCATGGGGCTGTGTATAAAACCTTCCATGGGGCTGTGTATAAAACTTTCCATGGGGCTGTGTATGAGACTTTCCATGGGGCTGTGTATGGGTCTTTTTATGGAGCTGTCTATGGGAGAATGTAAACTCTCGGCTTAGAAAGGCAAGTTATTCATTTTTTTAATCAACTGGTCATAAGTAAACATTGAAAATAGATGTTTTTGGGTCACAGGGTCTATTTTTCATCAGAAATTTCTTTGCTATAATATATTTTAGTCAAAATATTTAGCATTCAACAAAAAAGTTAAATTAAAATGATTACACGTTATGTAAGTAGTGCTGTATGTTTTATAATCACATTGAAATTTTAGTCCAGACCAACCTATCAAAGTGCCTGTATGTCTGAAGGCTCGGATGCAGGAGTCTGACATTCCAAGCAAAAGTGAGATTATTGTGTCAAGAAAGAATCCATCACAAATAACACCGTTCCACCAACACTGCTGAATAAGCATAGAGGTGAATTCACAGAAGTTGGCTTTAAATTTTTTCCAGTAGATTCCTGGTTTGATAAGTGGATAGTGTTCATTATCCTGTGATCGGAATAATAAAAATACCATATAATAAGTTGAAGAAAACGGTGTAAGTTTTGGAGAAAATTAAAATAATAAAAACAATAAAATTTGAACTAGAATTTGAATAATTCTTTTTTGCTTTGAACAGTAATGAATACAAATAACCACTCACTATTATTGAAGGTCCTTTTTTGGCCCAAAGTCCAATAGTCACTTGTAAACAAAAAATGTCCTCCAGATTCTTGTGCAAAAGTGTTATATTTATACCTGTACATAACACGGCAAAGTTTCGGGCAAAACTGTGCCCTTTCTCAAGCCTTAACAAGTCATTACACACAGTGCTCCTAAATTGATGGTGTCTCCACCCTTAAGGGGAGTGAACCATAATCAATTAATTAACTCTTGTATAACATTATTAAAGTGCTAAAGTGCTGATTGATATATATAAATATAGTATTCATATATTTAATAGTGCATATACAATAATAAAACCATTTTCTTAAAAAGAATTTTAACCTGTACCAGCATATGTGAATAAATATAATTAAAAAATACAAATAAAGTGTTGTGTTTCAGTCTCTTAAAGTGCAATTTCTCTTCTTGAATAAAACATCTTTCTTTCTTTTTGTACCTTAAAAGGTAAGAATAAAATACAGTAGTCAAGTAAAAGATTGTCCATAACAAAATTCACTGAGTCACTTTCAACATGTAATATCATAAGCCTATATAAATGATCCGGGTGTGTATTCTCTATTCATTCCCCTGGGCCATATTGCATCAAACCTGTGGATCCATCTCATTTCTAATTCCTGTAATTTCTTTAGTCGGTTTCCCCCTCTCCTTAATCTTGGTACATGAAATTTTAATTGACTTATTACATGACCGGATAATTGAAAATGTTGTGGGACTGGTAAGAGGGTAGCTTTTCTTCGTATAGACGACTTGTGTTGCGTTATTCTTTCCTTAATTTTTTTCTCTCCCACATACACTAGTCCACATGGACATTTCAATATATATACCTCAAATGTAGAATCACAAGTAAAATGATGTTTAATCTGCATTTTTTCCCCCCACTATGTGGATGAGTAAAAGTATAACCTTTTATTGAACTATTGCAAGGGGTACACCTCAAACAAGGATACATGCAATTCTTTGCTTTCCCAAAGGGGCTCTTCTTTTATCAGAGGCGCTATGTTTTACTTAACCAATTGGTCTCGTATATTTTTTGTTCTTTTATACTCACATTTTGGGACCTTTTTAAACTCTTATATTTCTGGATGGCATGTTTGTAGCAAATGCCAATGTTTTTTATGATTTTATTGACCTACTTTCTGTATTAAATGTACTTACAAACACCATACTGTTAGTATTTTCTTTCTTACTCTAACAATTCCTCTCTTGTTCTACCCTTGATTTTATCCATACTTTGGGTCAACACTTCGGGTACCCACTTTGTTTGAATTTATGGCTCATCTCTAATAGCCTTTCTGTACTCGTTTCTGTATTTGATACTAATCTCTTTACCCTCATATATTGTGTTAGGTAAGGTAAGGATTTTTTAAGATGTTCCGGAAGAAGCTATCAAAGTGTAATAGATTGTTCCTATCTGTATTTTATACATTCAGATCCGTAGTAATATGTACCTCATCTCTGATGATTCTTAAATCTAAGAAATTGATTTCTCTAGTATGGGCTGCCATAGTAAATGTAATTATGTCTTCTATATTGTTCAAATCACTAAAGAAACTCTCTAGCGACTCTTGTGTTCCTCTCCATATCAACAGAATATCATCTATGTATCGCAAATATAGGAGACAATGTTTCTTGTACAAAGGATTTTGATACACATGTTCTTCCTCCAGGTAGGCCATGTACAAATTGGCATACGTGAGTGCTACATTACTGCCCATGGCCGTACCTTGGAGTTGCAAATAATAATCATTTTCAAATAAGAAATAATTGTGAAAAAGAACCATGTGTAACAATTCCAGACAAAATCCTATTTGGTTTGCCTCATAGCCCAACTCAATTAGGGTCACTTCCATAGCCTTGATAGATGTATATAGATTGGACACATCCATAGTGGCAAAAAGAGGTCTTCTCTAGGTAAAATTATCTTATCAAAAATTGTAAGTACATGTGTAGTGTCCTTTGCATATGATCTTATTTTATTAACAATTGGTTGTAGTACCTTATCCAAATAAATTGCTTAAGGGCTTAGAACGGACTCAGTCCCTGCAACAATTGGGGATCCTGGTGGGTGCTAAGCCCTTAATCAATTTATTTGGATAAGGTACTGAAACCAATGGTTAATAAAATTAGATCATATGCAAAGGACACTACACATGTACTTACAATTCTTGATAAGATAATTTTACCTTGAGAAGACCTTTTTACCACTATGGATGTGTCCAATCTATATACATCTATCAAACATACAGCAGTATTGAAGGCTATGGAAGAGATTGGGTACATATTACTACAGATCTGTATGGAAAAAATACAGATAGGAAAAATCTATTACACTTTGATAGCTTCCATTTGGAACATCTTAAAAAATCCTTACCTTTAACACAATATATGAGGGTAAATAGATCAGTATCAAATACAGAAACGAGTACAGAAAGGCTATTAGAGATGAGCCATAAATTCAAACAAAGGGGGTACCCAGATGAAGTGGTGACCCAAAGTATGGATAAAATCAAGGGTAGAACAAGAGAGGAATTATTACAACAGAATAAGAAAGAAAATACTAACAGTATGGGGTTTGTAAGTACATTTAATACAGAAAGCAGATCTATCAATAAAATCATTAAAAACATTGGCATTTGCTACAAACATGCCATCCAGAAATAGAAGAGTTTAAAATGGTCCTGTCAGGTACTTACCTTTTCCCGAGCCCGGGGTCCTGCGCTGGGGGGCACGCTTCTGGGGCGGACCACTCGTTCACGCGCCCACGCGTCTTCAATGACACGAAGACGTGGGCGGCGTGGCCTCCGACCCTGCTAGCTGCAATCTTCATCCGGCGCGCACGCAGCCCGGCGGACGCGCACGGGGTCGCGTGGCCAACAATGAGGTCAGCGGGGCCTATTCAGGCTCCTCCTGGCAGCTTGCCTCTTGCTGCCAGTTCAGAGTTTGTTTCGCTCTGAACTTTAGCTCCTCTTTTGTGGTTATTCTAGCCCTTTCTGCCACAGCTCCTACCTCCGTTTACCTCCGGTCTGCATATCTACCACAGCTCCTACCTCCGGTCTGCATATCTACCACAGCTCCTACCTCCAGTTACCTCCGGTCTGCATATCTACCACAGCTCCTACCTCCAGTTACCTCCGGTCTGCATATCTACCACAGCTCCTAACTCTGGTCTGCATATCTACCACAGCACTTATCACCAAGTCTTCATATCTTCTACATTTCCTACCTCCTGGTTACTCCGATCTCCACTTCTGTTGCCTCTCCACATTGTGGGATTGGTCTTTGTGGTTCTCCCCTCTGGAGCCGCGACCTGGTACCTGCTCGCCGCAAAACATCCTCACCATTAGAGGTTCTGGTGAAGACTGGCAGGTACTTAGACTCCGCGTCCAGAGGGGGTCTCATAGAGGCCTTATCCTGAAGATTCTATAGCAGGTCCCAAAATGTGCGTATAAAATAACAAAAAATATACGTCCAATTGGTTAAGTCAGACATAGGGCCTCTGATAAAAGAGAAGAGCCCCTTTGGGAAAGCAAAGAATGGCATGTATCCTTGGTTAAGGTGTACCCATTGCAATAGTTCAATAAAAAGTGATACATAGTGGGGAAAAATGCAGATTAAACATCATTTTACTTGTGATTCTAAATTTAAAGTATATATATTGAAATGTCCATGTGGACTAGTGTATGTGGGAGAGACAATTCAAAAAATTAAGGAAAGAATAACACAACACAAATCGTCTATACGAAGAAAAGCTACCCACTTACCAGTCCCTAATTTTCAATTAGCCGGTCATGTTATAAGTCAATTAAAATTTCAAGTTATTGATCACGTACCAAGATTAAGGAGAGGGGGAAACCGACTAAAGAAATTACAGGAATTAGAAGTGAGATGGATCCACAGGTTGGATACACTATGGCCAACGGAATGAATATAGAATACACACCTGGATCATTTATATAGGCTTATGATATTACATGTTGAAAGGGACTGTGAATTTTATTAAGGACAAAACTTTTACATGTATTTTATTCTTAACTTTAAGGTGCAATAAAAAAGAAAGAAAGATGTTTTATTCAAGAAGAGAAATTGCACTTTAAGAGATTGAAACACAACACTGTATTTGTATTTTTTAATTATATTTATTCACATATTATGTCGGTACAGGTTAAAAAGTTTAAGAAAATGGTTTTATTATTGTATATGCACTATTAAATATATGAATACTATATTTATACAACAAATGAGGAGAACGGGGCACTCCACAGGAATTTCTTGATGAAACGTAACTTTTATTGAAGTTCAAAAGTATCAATGCATTTCGGCTTCTACACACCCGTCGTCAGTACCAATATTATATATATATATATATATATATTATATATATATATTATATATAATAATATATAGTCTATCATCATATATAATATGATAGATATATATATATATATATAGATATATTATATATATATATATATATATATATTATATATATATATATATACAATCAGCACTTTAACACTTTAGCACTTTGATATGGTTATACAAGAGTTAATAATTAATGATTATGGTCCACTCCTTAAGGGTGAGAGACACTCTCAATTTAGAGCACTGGTGTTTGTAATGACTTGTTAAGGCTTGAGAAAGGGCACAGTTTTGCCTAAAACATTGCCGTGTTATGTACTAAGGGGTATAAATAAAATGTAACCCTTTTGTACAAGCATCTGGAGGACTCCCCCATTTTTTCATTTACAAGTAATTATTTTTTGCTGTGACTTAAGTTGATCAAGAGCAGACAGATAATTTAGTATAATAAACTCAATATACTATGCATTACTATCAACCATTTTGATGATGCTAGCAAATAAATTGTAAATGGTATAATTATGTAGAAATTCCCTCCACACAAATATGTTTTATCAGATTAAGTTAGGAGAAAATATTTTAACACTGGAGAAAAAACATACCATATTGACTGGCCATGTAACGGTGAGAATCCAAGGAAAAACCATGAATTTCTTGAACTGCAAACCTGTTTCCTTTTAAGAGAAAAATCTGCTTTATTGATGGTTATTTTTCAGTATATATTAATTACATACATTCTACTCACAGGGGCTTATTTATAAAATCATGGTATGGTATATAGGGCTAAATAGCATTGGTAAATATAGCAGTCTTTAAATACCACTGTCAGTAAATACTGAACGTGAAAGCTATTTACATATTTACCAACCAGCCCTTTTTGTCTACTTCTGCCAAATTTGAAATCAATTTTCATATTATTGTATTTGTTTAACTTTAAAAAGGCTACAATATAGAAAACTAGAAAGGGAAAATATAAACTTTAAATTTAGCTTGAAATAATGCATTTTGGAAGAAAAAAAACATTCTGAATAGAAACATGTTTTTGTATTATTGTGAGTATGGTTGGCATGGAAACATAAGGTTAGGTTGAGTGTAGGGGTGCATCAGTAGGCATGTTCCTGTGTCTGTTTGGTGTTAGGGGGTATGTTTTTGCACTTTAATCCATGAAACTAACTTTTTTTATGGTTTATGTATGGTTGCAATGGAAACGTAAAGATAGTTTGGGTTGTGAGGGTGTATAAGTAGGTGTGTTTGCCTGGATCTTGTGGTGTTTAGGGAGTACGTTTTTGCACTTTAGATGATAAAACTAACTTTTTTTTGAATGGGTTATATATTGTTGCTATGAAAATGGAAGGGTAGATTGGATGGGCAGAGTACCTGTAGGTGTATATTCCTGTGTCTGTGTGGTGTTAGGGGTGTGTTTTTGCACTTTAGATTATAAAATTCACTTTTTTTAATGGTTTATGTACTGTTTCCAGGTAAATGGAACGTTGGTTTTGGTGTTACGTTGTATCAGTAGGTGTGTGTACCTGTATCTATGTGGTGTTAGAGGGGTCATTTGTTTCATTTTAGACCATACAACTAACTTTAATGTTTTATGTATGGTTGCCTTGGAAACATAAGGGTAGGTTGGTTGTGGTGGTGTATCAGTAGTTGTGTGTACCTGTGTCTGTGTAAAGTTAGGGGTATGGTTTTGCATTTTTGAGCATAAAACTAACTTTTTATGGTTGCCATGGCATCGTAAGTGTGGGTTGAGTCTGACAGGTGTATTAGTCAGTAGGTGTGTGTTTTTGTGCTTTAGAGCATACTTTTTTTTTTAATGGTTTATGTATGATTGCCCCTTGCCAAATGTAAGGTGATGCATTTGGGGTTTAACAATCTTTGTGCCACCTACACCATAAATAGCTCTGTGCTAAGTGAATGTCTAATGGAAAAAGATTTAGGGTTCTAGTAGATAACAGATTTATCTGAAGCAAACCATGTCAGGCAGCCACAGCTAGAGCTAGCAAGATATTGTCTTGTATAAAGAGGGGAATAGATTCACTAGTAAGGCCTTATTTGGAATATGCAGGCACAGTTTTGGAATTCAATTTACAAAAGGGACATCCTGGAAATGGAAGCAGTTCAGAGAAGGCCATCTAAAATAAACAGAGGAATGGTGGAGCTTGACTATGCAGGCAGATTAGACAAGTTAGGGCTGTTTACATTGGAGAAGCATCGTTTGCGCAGGGGATATTAATGAGCTATATTATAAACTCTCTGCTGCATTGTTCACCAATAGGTCATATCAGAGGACGTGTGGATTGAAAGAAAAGAAGTTTTATCTTCAAGTTAGGAAATGTTTCTTTACAGTGAGAACGGTGAAACTGTCTTCTAGCAGATGTGGTCATGACAAGCTCATTGACTAGCTTTAAAAGTGGGCTGGATAAGTTTCTAAAACTAAAAAACATTGAGAATTACTGGCGTCATGAAGGAATTTTTTACCCTCTTTTAGCTGTTTTTTTTTTTGCCTTCCTCTGGATCAACTGTTAGATAGGGTTAAAAGGAGGGTGAAAAGGTTGGGCTTGATGGACTTATGTCTTTATTCAACCTCAATTACTATGTTACTATGTTGCCATGGAAACGTAAATATAGGTTGGGTGTGGCAATGTAACAGTAGGTGTGTGTACCTGGGTCTATGTGGTGGTAGGGGTAAGTTTTTTTGCTTTAGGGCTAGGCCACACTGCTGTGTTTTTTTTGCGTTTGCGCCTTTTTTTCCTATCATTGAAAACGCGGCAACGCACCGAAAACGAGCATTTTCGGGTGCGTTGCGATTGCGATGTGCGTTCCGCATTTTAAAATCGCATTCGTTATTCAATACTTAATGAAAAAACGAATGCACAAATGAAACGAAAATCGCATGCGATTCTGTGTGCGATTGCGTTTGTGTTGCAGTGTGGCCATGCCCTTAGATCATATATTTTATTGTGCTTTTATTTTAACGTTTAGTATACTTATTTTAAAATTGTTTGGGTGTTTGTGTAGTTGTGTGTGTTAGAGAGACACATTGTGTAGTTAGACTGGGTACACACTGTCAAAATTTTCGAGCGGTCGGCCAGGACAAATCCAGGTCAGTTGAGGCAAAAGTAGCCACTGGCCAACCGATTGTGTGGTCCACAGGACACTGCACAATCAGCTGTGTTTTAGGAAAAATGTTAATGTGGTCATTTGCCTTATTATTTCAAAATAGTGAGCCTAAGCACAAATAATTTTAATGGGGCATAGCTATAAAACATTGTGGCATATTTACTGGAAAATACTTTATATTACTTGTCAGTATTTTTCAACTATTTCTAATACAGTCATACAAAAAATGTTTTTGTTGCCAAAAAATACACATCTGGCTTTGGAGAACAGTGTCTTTTTACCTTGCCGATTTCCCTTTGAAAATAATAAAAGACCTTTATGATTGTAATGCAGTCTGTTTTTCAATGGGACAGGGTTATATTGAGAGATTTTCCCTAAATGCCTGTTTGGGTTAACTTGCTTGAAGGAAAGCTTTCATTTAAGGCATAATTCATAAGGGACAAGCAGGGATGATATCCCAAACAAATGGCCTACTGTTTGATAGACCAATTGGTAGTCTGCTGGTCAGAAATTTAAGATTGTAAAGATGTATGATACGGTCAGCTGAAGTGGCCAATGAATGCTTAAAGAGCAATTGCTTTGGGTGACAATCATACATGTGAGATCCATCCTGATGGATAATAAACTATGTCAACGGGAGCCGGAACAAGCGACAGTGACATGGTCGCACACTCCCGGACAACAGTATTCTTACGTAAGTATGGGGCTTTAAAATGGCCACATCAATATTTTAGCCAGATAAATCTTGCAGTCCGCTGAAGACAGCAGGACCATAAAACATTATTGGTTTGACTAATTCTGCTTAATAATTGATGGGGTGTGATCAGTTAATAAGTGGAGCCGATATTGGTTGATCATACACTTTTTAGAAAAAATAGCAATATTTTACCTTATCCTGCCCATTCGGCATTTTGTCTTTGTATAAATTAATGCTTTTATAATACTGACCCCTAATAGAGACAGTTATGGTCTTGCCCTTGACCCAGAGTCTGGGTTGATCCAGTTGCTCAGTAGAGATCTAAGCATGTTTGACCCATCCAACAGCCAATCAGTAGAAATTAATTTTAGGAACATTCCAAGGTAGTGTGCATTCTGGGAAGAATAGCAGGGGATAGCAAGGGATATAAATTTAACAGATTCAAAATGGAAGAGAATATGTAGAATAACTAGGTATGTGTAATATAAACTAAGAATTTTAAAAATAATAATATTTTCCACTGAACTTTAAGCATTTTTCCATTCCATTTTTTCACTTCCATGTAAGCATTTTTACATATATATTTTTTATATATTTACATCATCAAATTCCTCTGTAAGCTTCTCCATTATCTCACTGTTGGTTGGCTTCTGAAATAGTTCAGCTGTAACCATTCCTAGTATAAAAAAAGGAGCTTTATTTAAATGAAGGGGAAGGAAAGAATGCAACTACAATGGCTTTTAAACAAAAAAAAAAGTTCAGGCTATATTCATTTATTTTTCTTTAGTTGTTAACATCAATTCAATTAGTAGTTTATGAAAAGAGTTTCAAAAAGTTATACTTCCTGTATGCATTCTGTGATCTAGAAAAGCAGCATTATCTTCCCATAGGCGAGATTGCAGAGTGTCACTGACAATAACAGAGGGGATAGAGGGGAACAGTTAGGGAAACTTTACGTAAAGTACCCAGGATTGAGGACTTAGTGATTGGATATTATTTTGGTGTGAATCATAAGAAAAGGTAAGTATAAGTGTCCTTTAACGTCTCTGTTTCAACAATTTAAAGGGGAAAAAAAACATGAAACCTTCATTAGTTTTATTTTCTGGTAGTTTACATGGTAAGTTTACAAATTAAGTCAGACTATACATACTGACAAATTTACTGAGAGACGCAGTGCAACAGGTCTTGAAGTCACACTAACCAATTTACCACGGGTTAGTGTCCACAGATTTTTTTTAAACTTTCTCTTATCTGTTAAACTGGAGAAAGGGAGGTTAATGAGCAATGACTTACCTACCGTTCTTCAGTAAAACTTGCAGGAGAGGAGGAAGAACTTACCTGGATCGCTGCAGCACTGGCTCCAGCCTCTGACACATCCATGCTCCTTTGCACTGTGTACGCAAGGAATCTGGATGCATCCAAGACTGTCAGTGGTGCTGGAGCTTTTTGAGAAAGTTTGAGAAAGGTAAGACATAGAGTAGTTCATTTACCTCCCCTTCTTCAGTTAAACAGATAAAAGAAAGTTTTAAAAAAAAATGGAGCCTCTTCTATTAAGTAGCAGAAGTAGAAGAGGCTCCACGGAACTTACCCAAGCAGATGTCGCAAGTGATTTAATATTGTGTCTACGGCTCTTTTTGCACAAATAACCCAGTGCCACAGCAAATCCCTGCCCAAAGCCCAGCAAGATTCATTTATAGAGAATATATGTCTGTTATTAGTGGAAAAAAAATAAATAAATAAACACCCTAGTATGTAAGCGAACGTACATCTTATGATGTACTTTTTACTTGCTTATGTCTTAAAAAACAAATCTAATCCTAACCTGTCTGCCTATGATACACAGCCAAAATAACTTATTGTAGATTATATACCGTATATCATGCAATACAGGAGGCAGTAGCTGCCGGAAGGTAGTCTTGATTCATAAACCAGGGTGGTTTTTTTTGTTGCTATGGATGTATTAATCCAGCCTTTTCTTTTCCCCCTTCACCCCATTATCATTTACCCCTGCCAGTTACCCTTAAATATTCTCACTCTTCCCTTTGAAGAACTTTCTTGGTAATAAAAAGTATGTAAATAAAGCTGTATTGACAGCTATCTTTTACAGGCTACTTCTTTGTGTGCATAAAAGAATGGAAATTCTCATTCCTACCTCCCCACCATCATTACTTTTTTTTTTTTTAATCCCCTCCTTGAACAATATATCAAACAATAGTTAGTTTTAGTCTTCGTCATTTTACATAAATTTCGTACGAAACGGGTGCATGGATCATAACTATAGTTAAATTGAAACATTATCAAAAACAAAGAAAAAAAAAAAAGGAAAAATTATAACTGTTTGCTTTAGCTTTGGTTCAGCTGTCAGTAATTGTAATTTACATTGTACATCTAATAAGGGGGAGGGGGGCTGCCATACTCGATAAATAGGATTCCTCTCACCTGCTCCATATTTTGGTATACTTGGCTAGGCATCCACGGTAGGTATATAGTAATTTTTGATATGGGAGAAAGACATTCACTGCTGTTTTCCAGGATTCCAGTTGTGGAAGCTGGTCCACTGGTTGAATCCAAGTGTGAGCAATCTGTTTTCTGGCCAGAAAAATTAAGTTTTGAAATACTTATCAGCAGGGATATCGTCCAATATACCTAGGATGCAGGCCTTGGGGTCTAGGCCCACCGGTGAGCCCATACATTCATGGAGAAATTGGATTATTTGTTGCCAAAAGCCCTGGATTTGCGGACAGAATCACAGGATGTGGTAGAAAGTGCCTGGGGCCAATTGGCATTTTGGGCTGCATTCTGGCTTGTACTTTGAAATTTAAACTAGGGTTAAATACGCTCTATTTATAATAAACATTTGGGTGAGTCTATCTGACACTTTGCGGGATATCAGTTTGCAGGACTCCAGGGCCTTCTCCCACTCCTCGCCCTCTAGGGAGCCCACGTCGGTTTCCCAGGATGCTTTTTTGGCTTCTGTTCTGGCTCTGACCATTGGGATTTGTAATGCAAGATAAATGCGTAAGATTAGTTTGACGGATGTTTGACCTCTAAGAGTTGTTAGGAGCGAATTAGATTTTATATCAGGGATCAGGTTACGAAATTGTGTTACAAATGCATGTCTGGTCTGTAGATATGTGAAAAACATGGAATTGGGGAGTTCAAACTCTTGTTTGAATTGTTCAAAGTATTTTAGAGTATTCCTGTCTATAAGATGGGCAAGAAGTTGGATTCCGTGATAAAACCATGTTTTGGCATGGGGAAGCGATGCAAATTCCTGGAGAGTTTTGTTATGCCATAGTGGGGTATTATTGTTAATGTGTGGTATAGCTAGGTGTTTAAGGGCAATGTCCCATATTTTTAGGGCTTGTTGCAGAAGTGGGTGTGTAAATGTTGTAATAGTTGTGCCAGGGTAAAAAAAGGTTTATTTTGTTTGGTACAGATATCCTTTAATGCAAGTTATATCACCAGAACCCTTTCTGGTGTAAGCCCTTGGTGGTGTTAACCTTTTCTACACTTTGAGAAGTAAACTATGGCCTATTTTTAAGGTAAAACTTACTAACTTTAACTTCCCCTGCTATTTTATTACCTTGACATCCTGAACACTGAATATAGAAGTTTATAAGATCAAGCACTGCTGCATCCCTGTCTTCTTGATAGGCTTCAATCCATTCTTCTACCACAGACTGCAAACAGATGTCAGAACATCACAATCTCATAAGCTGAAATCATTGATAAAGATGACAAGTCTCATAGACAAGAATCATTTATTTAACTTTATTAATTAAACAGTCCTTTAGCACAGAAAAATACTAAAATGCATAAGGCATGTGTTCATTGTGTTATGGTATAAATGATAGTATGATAGTATTTCATAAATCTCATTGAATGTTACCTGCATTGCCCTTTTTCCAATGCAAACAACTTCAAAAAGGGTAACGGCTTCAGTTCTGTCTCCATTAGTTATGTAACTGTCCTTACTTCTTCTCCTTAATCCTTTTCTAGAGCTGTTTTCAGACTGTCTTCTGATCTTTCTTGCCGACTATGAAAACAAAGCATTGACTAACATTAAAGGTCATGTCCACCCCCAAAACTATATCCCCCCAGTATTGGCCCCATCGTGTAGTGTTAATAAATCCTTACCTCACATCCCAGCACCATATGGTTCTCCTGTAGTCCCCCCCCCAAAGTCCAAAAACTGCCCACCAGGGGATAGCAGAGTCCATATAGGACTCTGCCTCCTATCTGACCTCCGGGAGAAGTTTGGCATGTGTACTGCAGCGCTTCTCCCCCTCCCTCCCGATTAGGATTCCCTCCCCTTAGCATAAAACCCTTTACATATAACATTCCCCTGTCCCCCCAGCCCCAACTGCTCTATTTTTATTATTGGAAAGTTCCCCAAACATTACTTACTTTCCCTCTTTCCCCCGCCGCACTGAACTCCCGGCAGCCGAGTCCGAGATTGGCTGCCGCTCAGCCAATCACAGACGCGACTGCCGGTCCTGCCACTCTGCTTGCATTTTCTCGCAAGCAGAGGGCCTGGCAGTGCGGCAGAGGAAAGAGGGAAGGTAAGTAAAGTTTTAGTAAGTAAAGCACTTTCTAATAATAAAAATAGAGCGGTTGGGGCTGGGGGGACAGGGGGAATGTTATATAAAAAAAAATTTCAAGGGTGGACATACCCTTTAATTTCAAAGGAAAATAAACCATAAAGAGAGCAAACAATGCAGGCAGCAACAGCTAAATCTAGCAATTCCCCCCAATAGAAATATTGTCTTGCATAAAGAGGGGAATAGATTAAAGAAAAAATTCTCCCTTTTACAAGGCACTGGTAAGGCCTCATTTAGAATATGCGGTGCAGTTTTGGAATCCCATATACAAAAGGGACATCTTGGAAATGGTAGCAGTTCAAAGAAGGGCAACTAAAATGATAAAAATGGTGGGCTTGACTATGCAGGCAGATTAGATAAGTTAGGGCTGTTTACATTAGAGAAGCGATGTTTGCGTGGGGATATGATCACTTTATACAAATATATTAATGGGCCATAAAGTAAACTCTCTGGTGCATTGTTCACTAATAGGTCATATCAGAGGATTCGGGGACATCCTTTAAGATTGGAAGAAAATAAGTTTCATCTTCAGGTTAGAAAAGGTGGAACGGTCTTCCAGCAGATATGGTAATGGCAAGTTCATTAAATAGCTTTAAAGTGGGCTAGATAAGTTTCTAAAACTGAGAATTACTGGTATTAATACACATACTGCAGTTCTGGGTGATCCAGGGTTACTTTCCAATTGCCATTTGGAGTCCGTTCCCCCCCTTTTTAGCTGGTTTTTTTTGCCTTCCTCTGGATCAACTGTTAGGTAGGGTAAAAAAATTCAACCATAAAGCAATAGTTACCTTTCTAGTTCCCTGTAGCCATGCTTGAACATAACATACAGTATAATCATCTTGGCTTAGTTCAGATTTTTCTTTCGGGGGCGGCACCTGTTCTAGAGTTTAAAGGGCTTGTACACTCACAAAACTAAAATTTAAAGGAGAACTAAACCCAAAAAAGTTTAAGTTACAAAGTACTTGCCTCAACACCCTTCTCAGCATGGAAGATTCCACTCAGGGGCCTTTTCTTTACCTCTATGAGCTCATTTTTAGTTCTGTTTGTTCCGCAACTCTGAAGCTGACATTTTCCCTTACCTGCCAGTACTTTTGCCTTGGTTACATTTTCAGCACCTGTGTGATTTCCACTCCCACCTCTTAACCTCGTATTTTCTTTAGAAGCATGATGCAGGCTGATACAGTTTGTATTTAATGCAATGGTACTTAGCACTGCAACATGTAGATGCGATGCGTTTCCGTGTGCTATTGTAGTGCATGCGATCACCATTTTTTTGTCTGTATTGCATGCGCTCTGCTAGGGTCCAATTGTGGAAGCGCAAATCCCATGCACGGAAGTGAGCACAATCGCGCATTATTGCGACCGTGCATCCTCCCTTGCACTTAAGTGGGGCCACAGTCTCAGGAAATTGCTAAGTTCCATTGCATTAAATACATGCTGTATCGCTAAACTGAAATCAATGCAGCTTGCATTACACTTCTAAGGGCTAGGCCACACAAGTGCGTTGCAGTGTGGCCGTGCCCTGAATGTACATTTTGGCAATACACACACTAATATAAATGGTAGAGTGCAGAATTAAACACATACAAAGACAGTCTTACAGATATAAAGGGTTAACAAGTTGCTTCCTAAATACGTATGAAAAGGGTTAACACCTTCCCCCAATCTGCTAATAATATTCACTGCGATCTCTGATGATTGGCTGGGAGACACTGGCAGGTGGGGACTATGTGGTCAACTGTTACATGCAGCTTAGCATAAGGGGAGTGGGAAACAAACAAAAGGTAGCTAGTTACATGTGCAGAAGGAATTTTGGTACCTAGACCACCAGGAAGAGGCAACACTAGAAGCCAGCTGTGACATCATAGACTGCCAGTACTCAGAAATGTTCTATAAATGATTTCTACAGTAAGAAGCTGAATTCAGAGGTGAGAGACAAATAGTTTTACAAAGTGACAGTTAGAGTCTGTGGAGCTGCCTTTGTATTTTGGGTTTAGTTCTCCTTTAACCTACTACAGGACCCACTGTGTAATGTTAACAAATCATTACCTTACATCTCTGCTTATGGTTCTCCTGCAAGTTCTAGAAACTGAAGAGTAGGAGCTGTCTGTGTGTCATCTGATCCCTGCTTCTTCCTTGTCCTCCAGGAGGTTTCATTCCTTTTTCTGTGTGCAGCCCACCCCCAACCGCCAATTTAGTTTGTAAAACATGCCCCAGAAAGATATTGACACTCAGCTGTGTGCATAGCCAGCCAATCACAGACGTGGCTGCCGGTACCGCCCCTCTATGCTTCTTCCGGCAAGCCGGAAGCTGAGAGCAGAGCGCCAGGGGAACGAAGAGGATTAAGTGTGTTTTTACAAATGCAAATTGGCATTTGGGGATGGGATGGGATGCCCTACACATAGTAAAAAAAATATCTGAGGGGTGGACAAATAAGATACTGGCACTTTGTGATGCATTGAGATACACAGTGTTGATAGCATATCCTTTATTCCAATATAAAGCGATCTGTGCTCACAGTGTGAATACAATGTGTCACAAATTGTCAACTAGGCATAGCCATATACAGCATGATTATCTATCTCTTTTTTTAAATTTTTTTAATCTACTCGAAGAATAATGTTGTGGTTTCGGGGGAGGGTACCAGGAGAGACTGAATCTAAGGGCACTAAAATGGCCAGAACCAGCCCTGCTCAGAAAATTAAACCATTACTAACCATGACTATATATTTTCTATGAAAAAAATTATTTTAAATAATTTGAAAATAAGAAGTCCTGTTGTTTGGATGAAATTGTGATTTATATCATAAAAAAGAATATAAAAAGGTACAACTTGCCGGGGTCATAAGGATTCCCAAGTCCCCATTCTTTTGAGTGTTGCCTCCTTGGGTATTCTCTCTGCCAAATAAAAAGTACAAAAGCATACAAGGTGTCAACCTTAGTCCCCAGTTTAAACACATTTTAAGAATATCTGTTGTTTAAAAACTGTTTTTTGTACATTTAAAATAGTTTGCAGTGATGTGATCCCAACATATGCCTACTAGGCATCATAGAGGAGGTTAACCAAACCAGATTGGGTTCGGGTAACCCGCATTGAGTTTGAATTGGTTGCGGGTGGGGTTCAGGTAAAGTGGGTTAGGTTCGGGTCAGGGAGAACAATTCCAGTCTACAAAAAGAAAGATCTGTCTGTAATAACAAACTGAGAATACATTGTTATCAATCCAAGGCAATATGCATTGGTATAGCAACATACACTAAATCACACTATGGCAGATAAAGGGCAAATATATCTAGATGCAAAAGCTCCCAGCCTCTTACGGTGTTTTTGGCTGGGTAAATATTGAGTTATCAACAGCTCTAATGTACTTAGAATCTTATACAGGATGGCATTGAGGATAGGAATACAGACAGCTATGTTGAACTTTAACTCTTGTAGTGCCTGAGTAAGTATTGCAGAGATCACTGGGTAAAAAAGCAGTTAATGCTAGAGTTACTGGAAAGCCAGGGATTAAACTTCTGACCTTGGTTTTACTAGCAGAGGTCAGAGCCAGCAAAATAACAATCGCCCATAGAACAAGTAACAAACTTCTATCTGCACCTATGCATGAGACCAGAGCAAGTGTCTGCATGGGAATAGATGACATGTGATTTCATTGGTCTGTGTAAATCATTCTGCCCATAATGATCTATGGGATATGGATGATTCTAGTGATGATAATACAGGTATCCCACCCCTCCCGGATCGTCCGGGAGTCTCCCTCATTCTGGGGTGGTCTCCCGCACTCCTGCAAGACCACCCCAGACTCCCGGACTTGAGAGGAGACTTGAGACTCCTCCCAAGTCATGCCCACATTCCAAGGCCACGTGCCGGAACACCCCTAACCCCACCTCCCACCAACCACACCTAGAACACAGGCCCCCTGTGCCATAACACCCCACCCCACGTGATGCCATGCCCCCATGCCACGCCCTCTTTGCCCATCCTGCCCGGAAGCCTGAAGGGGCAGGGTGGAATGTATGATAATAATCTACCACTTGATGTGGTTCAGCTATAACTACAGCAGGTATGTGGACCTTCAGATGATTGAAATTTAAAACTCCCAAGCATTGTACAACAACAGAGTGCAGACAGGGAATGCTGGGAGTTGTAGTTTTCAAAACAGAGCATGAATATCTACACCCATATAAAGGTGTAGATATTTCACTGCAGCTCCACCTGCTCCCTACCCATAATCCTCTGTTGTGGTACCTGCTTATTGTAACTTTACTGTCTCCCTGCAAGTTTACACAGTGGGTGGAGATTAAAATGTATATTCTTTAGGACATAGTTATAAAATCATAGATAGTAACAAGTAGATCTCCAGATGTTTGAAAACTCTAACTCTCAGAATTCCTTGGCTATAGAGTGAATGCTGGGAGTTGTAGTTTTTAAACAATCTGGATAACTACTGGTTACCTATCCCCGTCAACAAGAAAATAGTCGCAGATAAAGATTTAAAATGAGCCGAGGCCCATGGGTAGGTAGAAGTTGGGGACAGTAGAGGCCCATGGGTAGGTAGTAGGGAACCTTAGAGGCTCATGGGTAGGTAGTTGGGCACAGTAGGTATATATTATATAAAGTGTACATTGTACATATACCAGGGATCTCCTACCTGTGGCCCTACATTTGTTTGAAAAATAGAACTCCCAGCATTCCACTACAGCACTTACAATATCAGAAGGCTTCCAGGGAATGCTCGGAGTTGTAATTTTCAGACATTTGGATGACTGCAAGTTAAAGACCCCTGCTATATATTTTAGTGGTATGGTAGGTTTGTTTCTATGAACATTTTTGGTTATGAATAAAAAAATTATTTTAACTTTTAGACTTCCTTGTACAAATTTTAGGAAGAAAGACTAAAAGCGGGTCGGGTTGGTTTTGGGTCCGAAAGCTGGCGGTTGAGTGCGGGTCTTCTGGAAAATTAGATCCGCGCAGGACTACCTGACAGACTGAAAAGCGGCAGTAAATAAAGTCCTACCATATAAACAGATGCTGTACAAGCATATGGGGTGCCCCCTCAAGTATACAAAGATCTGGTTGAGATGGGAATCCTCCCCTGGATCGTGTATAAAATGCCCCAAAACAAAAATGCCCAATGTTAAAATCAATGTTGGAGATATTGACAACAATTATAATGTAAACATTTGTCCCTGATGTCAATTTAATTTAATGGCGTTGCCAGTTGGAAAAGTATTGTATATCTGGTCCACAGAAAAGTTGTAAAGATATAAATTATTTAGTTTAAACCAGTTTAATGTAATAAAACTGTATGCAAATGCACGAAATTAGGAGTGAACAACAAGAGCAAATATCGGTTGTATTTAGTTCCTGAAGACGTTTCGCTTGTCATCCGACTGGCTTTCTCAATTTAGAATGACTTGTACAAGAATCTGTGGCAATTATGTACCCTGGAAAATCCCAATTAGTATATCACAGCCAAGTGTTAAAGGACCTGTAAACTCCAATATTTTTTAAAAATGACTAAGTGCCATTCGTTTCTATTATTCACAGGGAGGTGAGAACGCTTATTCTCACCTCCCTGTGAATAATAGGACGATCGGGGGACCAGGAACTTACCTTACCCGCCGCTCCACTCGCAGCCACTCAGTCTCTGAACAGCTGTTCTGTCCCGATCGCGCGCCCTATCTTTTGAATTGGCGCGCATGCACCTAAGATAGGGCGCGTGGTCGGGACAGAACAGTGTTCAGAGACTGAGCGGCTGCGGGTGGAGCGGCGGGTAAGGTAAGTTCCTGGTCCCCCGATCGTCCTATTATTCCCAGGGAGGTGAGAATAAGCGTTCTCACCTCCCTGTGAATAATAGAAACGAATGGCACTTAGTCATTTTAATGTGTTTAGTGTTCCTTTAAGAGCAAATGTAACAAATAATGATGAAACGGTTAACCATATATACTCCATTTTATAAATAAACAAACTTCCTTCATTTGGAGGGGATTTAAAAAAAAAATAGTTTGCAGTAACATTGGTAAGGATAAATTGTTTGCCCAAGCTCTTCCTTCCACAACGTTGCTTTCTAAAGAAATGGTTATAATCGGCAAAACATATGGGGCCCTATAACTAGTTTAAAGGAATAGTTCACTCCCAAAATGATGATTCCTTTAACCCTTTCACTGCCACAGATCGTATATTCACGATCTGTGCAGTGAATGACCAAACTGCCACAGATCGTGAATACACGATCTGTGGCTTCCCCACTGCCGGCAACAATTTGGCCCCCGCTAGGGGCGATCAGGGGGCAGCATTCAACTGCCCCCCTAGCCCCCTCGATCCCCCCCACAGAACAAACTCCAAGTGCTCTGTAATTTGAACAGCCTACCCTTTTTTCTGAGGAAACAGTCCCGAAACATGGAAATTCCCCTCCAAACTATATATTTTTGGAATCGACACACCTTCAGCTAGGTTACGATGCATGCTTTCATACATACAGAAGAATTCCAGACCCAGTGATCCAAAGAACTCTGTGTTTTAGGAGGTTTTGAAAAAATAAATAAGATGATTCAGGATTGAAATCCTACCTAACCAACTTGACAAGCAAAAAAACCCACTAAATGTCAATCTCCCACATATCCTGCATCAAACGGTATGCCATATGCGTGGATGTACACAGAGACGTGGCCACCAACTAGCTCAAATCGGACGCATGCACAAGTGTAATTACAAAAAAAAATCAAAGTTGTCTGTAATTTCAAACAGCCCCAAAACTTGGAAATGCCCCCCACAAAATAAGACCCTCACTAAATATCAATCTCCCACATGTTCAATAAACGTTATGCCATATGCGTGGATGCACACAGAGACGTGGCCACCAACTAGTCTCAATGGGACGCATGCACAAATGCAATTACAAGAAGAATCAAAGTGCTCTGTAATTTGAACAGCCTACATTTTTTCTAAGGAAACCGTCTCGAAACATGGAAATTCCCCCCCACAACTATATATTTTTGAATCTACACACCTTCAGCTACATTACAATGCCATGCTTTCATACATACATGAAGTATTCTAGACCCACTCATCGAAAGAAGTCCGTGTTTTTAGGAGGTTTTGTGAAAAATAAAATAAGATGATTCAAGGGTTGAAATCCTACCTAAACCCTTTTGACAAGCAAAAAAACCCACAGAGACGTGGCCACCAACTAGCTCAAATGGGACGCATGCACAAGTCCAATTACAAGAAAAAAATCAAAGTGTTCTGTAATTTGAACAGCCTAATCAACTTGGAAATACCCCCCACAACTTATATTTTTGGAAGCTACACACCTTCAGCTACGCAATGGTATCATGTCTTCGTATATCATGAAGAATTCCAGATGCTGTTATTCATAGAACTCCGTGCTTTTAGGAGCTTTTGTGAAAAAATAAAATAAGAGGACTCAATGGTTGAAATCCTACCTAAACCCACTTGGCAAGTAAAAAAACCCACTAAACGGCAATCTCCCACATGTCCTGAATCAAACGGTATGCCATATGGGTGGGTGCAAACCGAGACGGGGCCACCAACTAGCTCAAATGGGATCCATGCGCAATTGCAATTACAAGAAAAAATAAAAAAACGCACACACACTTTTACTGATCCTAAAAATTAAATCCGGTCTTTTTTTGGTTCCTCTGCAAAATTCCCTACTAAAATAGGCTTAGTTTCCCTTGAAATCGAACAAATAATGATCCGCGTTTACTTTAGCGATATCACCGAGGACATTGGGAAGCTTGGAGAGACAATTTTTTTGCTAATTTATAGTTTTTAGGTTTAAAAAAAAAAAAGGTGTGTGTACCACTTTTAAGATTTTATTTTGTGTGCATTTCCCCTTTTTTTTGGGGATCATTCCCAAAGATGATCATCAAATCTTCTAAGGGAATGATACCGAACTTGGAATACGGGCATAAATGCCCGTTTTCCAATTCAAAATCCGATTGGAAAAATCACTTCCCGAAATCATTTTCCAGGAAGTGATTTTTCATTCATTGGCAAGATCAATAATTTGGTGATCAGAAGTGATCACCAAATTTTGACCTCTGTCCCCATTTTTTTTCTAAGTCTTGGCTAAGTAGCAAAGACTTAGAAAAAAATCCTTTTTGTGAATGGAACTTTGAGTTCCATTCACAAAATGTATGTACAGCTGTCAGCATGACAGCTTGTGCTATACAGGTACTGCAGCATGATCTGAATGGAGATCACGCTGCAGTACCTCAACTAAACCACCAGGGGCAGCATCTTACACATTCAAGGGAAGACCCCGGTGAAGGAGGAAGCTCCGTGACGTCACCGGGGTCTCCCTTTCCGCTTCCTGCACAGACTCCACGTAGGACCGGCTGCACATAGCGGGACCCGGCTAAAAGTAGCATATCTTCCGATCCCCCCTCGGATTTGGACGAAACCGATTAACTTTGAATTGTATTTTTATAAATTTTTCCTGAAAATCTGGTAAAAAAGCGAAATTTTAAATGAAACTGCGCCCACACCATTGGTGGTATGCAGAAAAGAATCACACCATTGTGTAGCTGAAGGTGTGTAGATTCCAAGAATATATAGTTTTGGGGGGTATTTCTAATATAGAGGGGTGTTTAGTCTGACAAATCTGAAAAGTTGCTGTAATTGGGCCACTGTTCATTGGCTCACTTTGTGGCTAGTTGATTCCACGTCTGCGTGTGTAACCATACATAGGGCATACCGTTTGATTCAGAACATTTGGGAGATTGATATTTGGTAACTTTTTTTTACATTCCTTGGGGTTTTGGCATGATTTCTACCTTTTGAAGTTGTTTTTGTTCATTTTTTCAGACAAATGCGAATTTCTACGAAGAACTGCGCCCACACCATAGATGGTACAATGTAACAAACTACAGAATTTCGTAGATAAAGGTGTGTGGATTCGAGAAATATATGGTTGTGGGGGTTGTTTTGTGGGGGAAAATTGCAGACGGTTCAAATTCATTTGGCTGAATATTTTTGCTGTTTCTGAGCCATTGTGCATTGTTTTCACTTTGTGCTTTTGGCTTCCACGTCCACGTGTGTAACCACACATAGGCATACCGTTTGATTCAGGACATTTGGGAGATTGATATTTAGTAACTTTTTACATTCCATGAGGTTTTGGCATGTTTTTCTACCTTTAAAGTTTGTTTTTTTGTTCATTTTTTCAGACAAATGCGAACTTCTACAAGAACTGCGCCCACACCATTGATGGTATGAATGAACAACACTACAGTGTTACATAGAAGGTGTGTAGATTTCAGGAATATATAGTTGGTGGGGGTTATTTCTAAGTTACGGGGGTGTTTTGTGGAAAACTGCAGACTGTCTAAATTCGGAGTTGGCTAAATATTTTTGCCATTTCTGAGCCATCGTGCATTGTCTCACTTTGTGGCTTTTCGCTTCCCACGTCCGCGTGTGTAACCACACATATGTCATACCGTTTGATTCAGGACATTTGGGAGATTGATATTTGGTACTTTTTTTTTTACATTCCATGGGGTTTTGGCATGATTTCTACCTTTTTGAATGTTGTTTGATGTTCATTTTTTTGGAAAATCTGGTAAAAGTGCAAACTTCACGAAGACCTGCGCCCCCACCATTGATGGTATGAATGAACGAACTACAGCGTTACATACTGAAGGTGTGTAGATTTCAGAATAGTTTGGGGGTATTTCTGAGTTGGGGGGGCGTTTTGTGGAAAAACTGCAGACTTGTTCAATACAAAACTGGCTAATTTTTTTTTGCTGCTACTGACATTTAGCACTGGTCACGCTCTGGGTTGTTGGTAGCCATGTCCCTGGGTACACCCATAATGTGCATACCGTTTTAATTCGGGAGGGGTTAGGCTTTCATATTTGAGATGCGTTTGAACTTTCTCCCACAGTTTTTAGCTGAAATTCGCATTTGATTTTGTCTCTGATTTTACAGTTGAGGAAAAAAGGAAATGTGAGAAAATAACTTACAATTGGACGAAGAGCTGCGTCCGGGTATCTGCATTTTGATCGAATCTAACCTCACTCATAAATCTTGTGGTTGTGTGAAGTTCTAAAAATATCTCACTTGTGGGGATATTTTAGTTAATTTGGTAGATATTCTATGTTAACTGTCAGTAGTGGTTATACATTTTAATTTGGTGTAATATTCTAGAAGGTGCAGTTTTAGTTTGGGGGGGGTCTCCTGTACAGGAAAAGTGGGGTACCTACATATATCTGGTATCTTTGTACTCGGGAGTATCAGAGCTTTTAGAAACAGTAAGATTTTTGTGTGTAACCTTAAGATAACTATAAGTAAAAATGGGAAAAATCCATGAAAATTCGCAAATTTTTCATTTTTTTTACATATTTTCCCCATAATTCCAGTAAAATTTCCAGAAAAGTTACAAAATTCTGTTACCGTGTTAAAGTACACTTTGTGCTGAAAAAAACAATGTATAATATTCCTGATTTACTGCAAGGTTTCCTACTGTAAAATTAGTCTAAAGCGATTAAGGGCAAAATCCTGAAAATTCTTCTGGCAGTTAACGCAAAAAAAAATGAAATTCTCCTGGCAGTGAAAGGGTTAAAGGGCATGTCCACCCCCAAAACTCAAAATGAATCATTAAATTGCCCACCTTGGGATGTTTAAAAAGAAGCCTTCCTTTCCTCTGAAATCCCTATGGCTGCTAAGTATGCCCACATTGAGCTTATAAAAAACGAACACTAGGAGGCTAAGGTACCTTATTTCGTTTCTTCCTCCTTCTCTGCTTCTGGGAGAAATATGTCCTGCGCACTAGAGCAAACCTCCCCAAACGCGGAAGCATCCGCTCCCACCCCTCTCTTCAAGTGACGTGCCTCTGTTGAACAAAAAACGTGATTTCCATCTCGAAGCAGTGCAAGTCAATGGGCCAATCACGCGTCTGCATTTCGGCAGCCAATGGCCATACAGCAATATCTTCTGCTGGCTCCACCAATCCGGTGCATTTGGATACAGAACAGCCAATCATATTGTGAGAATCACAATCCTGCAGAAACACAACTATTTGGCTGTCAGCAGAGCTGCAACTCCAGACCTCAGAACAATTTTTGATTATTATAAGGTAAATTTTTTTTATATATTTAATAGAAATGCCTCAATTCATTTTACCTATCATTGGCAGTTAGCTATGATTACGGTAATCACATATATATAAAATACCCGCAACGTAATGTGTCCCTCCAAGCAATACTACCCGCGAGGTGCAAAATGATCAAGATGCACAGCTCACGGGTAGCCACGTCTATTTGTTGTTGTTTTAGGCGGTCATCATAGTGAGGGCAGAACTATGCAGGATAATCCAAGGGCCGGTTTCACACCCCCGAGACTGTGAGTGCGCACAGCGTCACTCGATTGACAGGTCTATGAAGACAGAGACAGCCTTAGGCTCCAGAATTACAGAGGCTCATATCTTTTGTAAATCGATTTGGATAAAACTAATATGGCTTTTCAGGTAGGGCACCTCAATACTACCTAATGTGAAAAGTTCATTTTGGGGGGTGGACATGCCCTTTAATGTATCGATTGGAGCCCGGGTGGTTAGTTAAGGAGCTATGCCTTACCTCCCGTTTTTCAATCAATAGCTCACGATCCGGGAATGAAGATTCAAGAAACTGAGCTTTTGCATGATCCACTGTGGCTACAGTAAAAGGTTCCTACTGCTTACAGTTATAGCACGCATGCACTATAATGAGTGCTATAGTTAAGACAGAACAAGGAAGCGGTCTGATATTTTACTGTGGTGGATCGCAAAGTTTCTTGAATCTTCGTTCCCGGATCCTGAGCCATTGGTAAGGCATAGCCTTGCGGGCTTCAATCAATACATAGAAAACACATCTTGGGAGTGAACTATTCCTTTAATTATTCCACACTTATCATGGACGTGAGCATTACAGGAATCTGGAGGGAAAAACACAAATATTCGACAGAGTGATTTATCAAGGTAGTAAGGTTTACTTACTGTAGAACTATTGGGGACTTAAATTACCCTGACATTAATTGAAGTAGTGGAACTAGGGTTTCCAGATGTCAGGAAAATCCCCGATTTGTCCTCTTTTTTTTTTTTTTTTTAATGGATTTTTTTTTTGTCCAGATTTTCAGCATCTAAATGGGCGTGGCGTGGGCGATTTTAATTTAAAAAGTTACTGCAATTGCAGTTGCATTTGGGATTCCGATTCTGTTTTGGAAATGCATGCGGTCACCATTTTTAATCACAATCGCATGCGCTTCCATAATCGGAACTGGGGAATCGCAAACGCATTGCAACGCACGTAAAATTCAAACACAATCTCATGCGATTGCGCTAGTGCATCTGTTTGCGTTGCAGTGTGGCCATGCCCTTACAAAACACAGCCAGGCAGAGATGGGCGAGTTACAGAGAAAGTGTTTGACACCATTGCCCTCATTTACTGAGAGACACAGCGCTCTTTTATGGAGTCACTCAAACCGATTCAATATCACTTACCGTGACTTTACCTTCTTCCTTGCGCTGGCTGTGTGGGAATCGGAAAAACCACATGCGCAGCCAGCTCAAGGAATTCAATATTTTATTTGAGCTAGGTTTTGCTCGACTATTTAATGGCAGCTGGTGTTAAAGTCGTGAGGTGGGATTGGCATTCACCCACACGCGCAAATGGTGCATTGTATCCCGGAAATGAGGTTTACCCACATCGATAAATCTCCCTGCATGTGTGAAGTAGTTCTAAGTAGTTTTATCCGTGTCTGGCTTCTTAAAGGGTATCTCCACTAAGGAAAATTAAAGTTTGGGCTATTCAGTTTTATTGAAGAACGGGAGGTAAAGCACAAAGTAGGATCAAGCGTGGGAATTAATATACAAATTTACCGTATATACTCGAGTATAAACCGAGGTTTTCAGGCTTAAAAAATAGCCTGAAAACTGAACCTATGTTTATACTCAGTCACTTACCTCCTCCGACGTCCACGCGCTCCGCATCCTCTGCTGGCTGACGCCACTACTCTGCACCTGTCTCACTTCCCGGCGCCGTGAAGTGACGTCACGCGGCAAAGCAGAAGAAGCGGAGCGAGTGGCTGGAGAAGGTAGAAGCAGCAGAGTAAGTGGCTGGAGAAGGCACTACTGGGGGGGGGGGGGCTCTCGGAGGGGGGAAGGAGAGGCAGTAATCCCTGTCAATAGTCCCAGATTATGTGGGACTGTCCCAGACTTCAACAATCTGAAGTGGCAAGTAATTCCTTGCCACTGCAGATGTTTGGAAACTACAACTAAAGCATGCTGGGAGTTGTAGTTACAAACATCTGGAGTGCCAAGGAATGAGGCTTTAGTTGCCTATTAAATGGACAGAAGAATTCCTTACAGTAATAGCAAAATGGCTATTACTGTATGGGAATTCTTCTGTCCATTTAAAGGACAACTAAAGCCTCGAAACAATACAGAATCAGGAGGATGGTATCTGTTGTTGCCTTCTGATTCTGTAGTTTTGAGGCTTTAGTTGCCATTTAAATGGACAGCAGAATTCCCATACAGTAGTCCCATACAATAATAGCCGTACTGGATTTGGCTATTACTGTATGGGAATTTTGCTGTCCATTTAAAGAGCAACTAAAGCCTCAAAACAATACAGAATCAGAAGGCAGTAGTGGGCATATTTTATACCCTCGGTTTATACTCGAGTCAATCACTTTTACTCCCTTTTAAATGTAAAAGTAGGTTCCTAGGTTTATACTCAAGTATATATGGTATTACAAATTCTGAATAGCCCAAACTTAATTTTCCCCAGTGGAGATACCCTTTAAAATTAAAGGACAACTTTCTCACCTCAGCCCTGATCCTCTTCATCCATTTGAAAGAAATCTGTTTTTTTATTTTGCTGTATATTGGCTATAGTTGCCCTTTAGTACTTTTTAATTCGGGATTTGGGCACTAACATTGAATTCATCATTATCTGTATAAAAACCCATCTTGAAGGAGTATCACACACACCCATTTGAAAAAACACATAGTGAGGACCTAAACTGCTAGGTCCTCACCCCTGGGTTAAGAGTCTAACTCCTGCACTTACCTCTTAAATTTGCAATTGCCGGCACGATTTTCTCCACTTCCTACTTCTGAGCCGTGAGCTGATGACTTACTGGTATTGGACCGGAAGTGGGAGTTGGAGAACAGCACACTGGCAATTACACGTTTAAGATGTAAGTGCAGTTAGATGCTTAACCCAGGGGTGGGAACCTAGCTGTTTAAGTCCTCACCCTGGGTTCTTAGAAATAGGGGGGGGGGGCGTATAACAGAAATAATTTCAACTGATAATGGCTGGGAGTTGTAATTTTTTGAAAGAATCTGAAATTGGTTACAATCAAATACTTTCAGAAAGAATCATATTATTACGCTTTCTGAAAGAATCTGATTGTAACTAATCAGAATTAGTTACAATCAGATTCTTTTAGAAATAATCTGAATGGTACACTAACAAATTAGACTATTTTTGAAATAAGCTGATTGAAACTAATTCTGATTGGAAAAGAATCTGATTGGTTAGTATAGCAATCAGATACTTCCTGAAAGAATCTGATTGTATCTAATCAGAATTGGTTACAATCAGACACTTTTAAAAATAATCTTATTGGTATGCTTTCTGGAAGAATCTCATTGTAACCAATTGTGATTGGGAAAGAATCTGATTGGTATACTAACCAATCATATTGTTTCTGAAAGAATCTCATTGTAACCAATTCTGATTGGTATACCAATAAGATTCTTTCTGTAAAAAAAGCTAATTGTAATTAGAATTGGTTACTCAGATTCTTTTAGAAATAATCTAATTGTGTTTTCCCCAGACCATTTTCCAGGTCCCAAATCTATTTACAGTAAGTTACTGTATAATTTTAACAAAACTAGAAAAAAAAATTACTTGAAATTTTCTTAGAATTTTCGAATGGGTCTCGAAAATTCATCTGCAAAGCTGAATTCCCCAAAATCCGTGAATCACGGAAATCCGTCGCGGAACTAGGTTCAGATCCGCGATCCGGTCAATCTCTATTTATTGTAACATTATATAGAGTGGTATAGTTCAGTAGAAACACTACAGTGAAATACAACTGTTGTTCAGAACTTGAATAAATCTCCCCCCTTAAATTTCCAACCAATAATAGCTTAATAGGAGAGCCATTGGATCATTGTATAATTTAAGTTATCAGTCTGTCTTTCAATACTCACCCTCCCCATTAACTCACAGCTATCACCAGGGATTCTGTTAGAGAGTGATCACTATTGGTAAATGTGAGGTCCCAGAAAGAACCCAGACTATCCTGCCATGTTTCAATCTTATTACATTCTATCAGTTCAGGCCACAGGTTCATGGCTTCTATGGGGTCTATTCACTTCATTGTCTCAGAGAAATGGGCATGGAGATGTTTTCCTTTCAGTCCCCCTATCAGTGTTCTCCCCAGCATATTGTAGCCGGGCGCTCCGCCCGGCTAGTTTACCTGCCCGCCCGGCTGTCTGAACGTTGCGCAATCAACCCAGCTGACTGTGTAACTTTACTGCACAGTCCATTGTTCCCCTTCCGACGTACATGCTGGAGTCCTTTTGGCCAAGGGGAGGGTGTGTCCGTGCGGTGAAGTGCACGCGCGCACGAGCGGAGACGCGCGCGCACGAGCGGAGACGCGCGCGCGCACGAGCGGAGACGCGCGCGCACGAGCAGAGACGTCAAGCTGCGTCAACCCGCCTTTGCAGAACATTAGTCAAAGTAAGTACTTACTTAAGAACTTACTACTACATTAAACTACTTCATATAATAAAATAAATGGACCCAGTTATAACATCTCTTATTATTGCATGCATGGGGGCACAAGCAGGCTATAGAAGTGGGTACTATATTTTTTGGGTGAGAGTACTATGAGTCCACAATCTCTCTAATGGGGAGACATTCTACTTTATTAATCCTTACACACCTGTCACATAAATAGAAATATTTTTGGCATATAACACAGGCATTGTGAGGGTTAATAAACTAAAGAAAAAAAACATCAATACTATAAAATAATGACACTGATTTCATTTTATTATTTTTATTTTACAGGCTAATAACACTGCTGTAATGTGAGGGTTAAAAGCATAAATATTTATAATAAAACAGATATTAATGCTAAGCTGTGTTTTCCTTTATTCTAAACTGCAATAGAGGTATTCAGGTATTAAATGTTGAATGAATATATTTGTCCATGTTTGAACCATAACCCCTTAACTCTACCCACTATTTATTATTTAAGTATAGTATTTGAGGTTGAATCAAGAAACGTGTCCATCTAATCCAACCTACTCAGCAATATCCACATTTCCGGCCTAAATGTTGATCCAGAGGAAGCTTAAATTACATTAACTTCTATGTTTATCATTACTGTGCATTGAAAAAACAGATATAAGCTGTTTTGAATAGTACTGATTTTTTTCATCATAATAATACAAATGCATGTGATTAAACATAATATTAAATATATTTTACAAGATTAATGACTGATTCTAAAATCATAAAGAGCCACCAGCTAATCATGCTGTCTCTATTCTATGTGTCTCATAGATATGTACTAGGTATATTATATGTATGTATGTAGTATCTGTATGTATGTATGCTATGTATATAAATGTCTATAGGTATCTAAATATGATATGTATGTATGTATATATTATGTATTGTAATATCAATATATGTATATAAATATGTTGTTATTATATATGGATGTATTTTAGAGTATATGTTATGTATATATATGTATATATAAATATGTATATATCTATGTATGTATCTATATGTCTTTGTCTATATTATATGTAATGTATTTGTCTATTTGTATGTATAGTATATTGTATGTATGTCTATATTGTATGTATATGTGTATGTATATATTCTTGTGTATGATTATATGTATGTCTGTATATATATAGATGTAGGTACTATATATGAATGTATGTATATATATATATATATGTATTGTATTGTGATTCTGTATGATATAGCTAAGTAATATATGTAGCTATATCATATAGTATGTATGTATATTAGGTATGTATATAGATAAAAATAGGATGTATGTATTTATATATATATAAATATGTATATATATAGAAAAAGAGGTATGTATATAATATATGTATGTAATGTATTATATGTATATATATAAACGTATGTATATCATATGTAGTATAGTATTATATATAACTAAATCCATGTTATGTATCCCAATATATGTATGTCTGTATATAATAAATATGTATGTATGTATATAGTTTGTTGTTAATCTATAAATAAGTATGTTATATGTCTGTAATATATGACATATGTATATATATATTCATGTATAATTGTATGTAGATATATATGTATGCTATATATATATGTATATATGTAGTAATTATATATATTGTATGTATATTATATATTAATCTATATGTATGTATTAATGTGTATGTATATATATATAGGTATGTATATCTAACTATTGTATGGTATATAAATAGTATATATGTATGCTATATACATAATATATTATGTCTGATACAAATATATATATGTCATTTATCTCTCTCTGTTCTGTATATCTCTCTGTCGCTCTCTCTCTCATGTATATGTACGGTCTATCAGTCTGTTCTGTTTGTACTCTCTCTCTAGTCCATAAACTGGGTCTGTATGTCTCTCTCTGTTATGTATGTCTATCTTTCTGTATCGTCTCTTCTTATGTCTGTCTTTCTCTAGGTCTCTCCCTCGGTTCTGTCTCTCTCTCGTGTCTGTCTCATTGTCTATATCTCTGTCTACTATTTCTTTTTATGTCTCTCTCTATGTCGTCTATCTGTCTGTCTCTCTCTGTTGGTCTGTCTCTCTATCTCGGGTCCTATCTCTGTCTGTCTGTATATCCCTACAGTCTGTCTGTTCTCTCTCTGTCTCTCCACTCTGTCTGTCTGTCTCTCTCTGTCTGTCTCTCTCTCTTCATTCTGTTCTCTCTGTCTCTTCCCTCTGTATCTCTCTCTGTCTCTCTCGTATGTCTCTATATGTCTGTCTCTTCAATGTCTGTCTTGTCTTCTTGTCTGTTATGTCTCTTTGTAGGTCTGTCTCTCTGTTGTCTGTTCTCGTGTCTGTCTCTCTGTGTCTGTCTATCTACTCTGGTCGGGTATCTCTCTCTGTCTGTCTTGTCTATCCCTGTCTGTCTCTAGTCTGTCTCTCTCTCTCTCTCACTGTTCGTTCTACTTGGCTCTATCTATCGGTCGGTCTGGCTCTCCTCTCCCTCTGTCTGTCTGTCTCTTCTTCTCTCTCTACATAGTCTATCTCTTCACCCTGTCTGTCTCTCTATGTCTCCTCTCTCTGTCTGTCTATCTATCTGTCTCTCTATATGTCTGTCTCACTCTCTGTATGTCTCTCTATGTGTCTGTTTATCTCGTCTGTCTACTCTCTCTGTCTGTCTGTCTCTCTGTCTGTCTCTCTCTCTCTGTCTGTCTCTCACTCTCTCTGTCTGTCTCTCTCTGTATCTCAATCTCTCTGTCTGTTCTCCTCTCTCTCTGTGTCTGTCTTCTTACTCTGTCTGTCTATCTCCCTCGTCTGTACTCTCCCTCTATCTCTGTCTGTCTCTCCCTCTATCTCTGTCTGTCTCCCCCTCTTCTTGATGTTTCTATTCTCCGATCTCTGTCTGTCTCTCTCTCTGTCTGTCTGTCTTTCCGTCTGTCTGTCTGTCTCTGTCTCTGTCTCTCCCTCGGTCTGTCTGTCTCTCTAGTCGTCTCTCTTTCTGTCTGTCTCTCTCTCGTATCTAGTCTTCTCTGCTCTTGTATTCTCTCTCTTCTGTCTCTCTTCTCTGTCTGTCTGCTGCTCTCTGTGGTCCTGTCTCTCTCGTGTCTTCCTCCCTCTGTCTGTCTCGCTCCGGTCGTCTCCATCGATCTGCTCTGTCTCGCTCTGTCTGTCTGCTTCTCTGCTCTGTCTCTCTCTGTCTGAGTCTATCTGTCTTGTGTCTTCTCCTCTGTCCTCTGTGTCTGTCTCTCTCTCTGTCTGTCTGTACTCTCTGTCTGTCTCTGCTCTTCTTCCTCTGTTCGTCTCTCATTGGTGATGTACATACTCGGAGGTCAAGAGCTCGAATCGATCCTGGTCGTCAAGGTGGACACCTCTGGTGTAGCGTGTCGTCACTCCCTTCTCTATCTCTCTTCTGTTCTCCTCCTTGTCTCTCTCCTCTGCTCTCTCCTCCTGTCTCTCCTGTCAGTCTCTCTCTGGTCTCTCTAGCTTCGGCTTTCTGGTGTCTGTTCTCTATCCCTCCCTCTGTCTGTCATCTTCTCTGTCTGTCTCTCCTCTCTCCATCGTGTCTCTCTCGTCTGTCGTACTCATCCTTTTCGTCTCCGATTCTCTCTTTCATCGTGTTCTCTCTCTCTCTGTCTGTCTCTCTCTGTCTGTCTGCGTCTCCTGCTGGTCTCTCTCTGTCTTCTTGTCTCTGAGCTCTAGTGGTATTCTGTCTCTCTGGATCTGTTTGACTCTCAGGTAGTCGATCCTCTGAGCGAAGGAACGTCTGTCTGTCTCTCTCTGCCCTTCCTGTCATAGCTCTCTCCCCCTGCTCTGCCTCATCTCTCTTCTGCTCACTGCTTTCTGTCTGCCCCTTCTTCTTGTCTGTCTCTCTCTCTCGTGCTGTCTCTCATTCTGGCCTGCTCTGTCTCGCCTCTTCCCTGCCTCCCTCTGTCTGTCTCTTGCCTTCTCTCTGTCTGTCTCTTCTCTTTCTCTGTTCTCTCTGCCGCTCCTGTCTTCTTCTCTTGTCGTCTCTCTGGCCTCTGTCTCTGCTCTCTGTCGCTTCTCTCCCTCTCGTCTGTCCTCTCTCTTCTGTATCTCTTCTCTGTGTTGGTCTCTCTCCTGTGCTCTCCTGTCTGTCTCTCTCTCTGTCTGTCTCTCTCCTCTCTGTTTTGTCCTTCTTCCTCGTCATCTCTGGTTGCGTCTCCTCTCCTTCTCTGTTCTACCCCCTCGCCACGTTCTGTCTCCTGCTCGCTGTCTATCTCTTCTGGTCTCTCTCTGCTCATGTCCTGTCTCTCTGTCTTCTGCTCTGTTCTTTCCGCTCTCTTCTCTCTGTCTGTCCCTCGTCTGTCTGTCTTCTCTCTTCTGTTGATCCTTCTCTCTCTGTCTCTCCTGTCTGTCTCTCCCGTCTGTCTTTCCTCTGCTCTGTCTCCTCGTCTCTCCTTCTGTCTCTCTCGCTGTCTGCTTTCTTCTTCTCTCTCTCTGTCTGTCTTGTCTCTTTGTCTGTCTGTCTCTTTGTCTTGCTGCTTCTCTGGTCTGTCTCTGTGGGCTGTCTCTCTCTGCCTCTGCTCTGTGTCTGCTATCTCTCTCTGTCTGTCCTCTCTGGCTGTCTGTCTCTCTCCTCTCTCTCGTCGTCTCTCTGTACTGTCTCTTTACTCCAGTCTCTCTGTCTGTCTCTCTGATCTGTCTGCCGTCTGCTCTCTGTCTGTCTCTCCCCCTCTGCTGTCGTCTTGTCTCTCTCTCTCCCGTCTGCTCTCTCTCCCCTGGTCTGTCTCTCTCTCGTTGTCTGTCTCTCTCTGTCTCTCTCTCAGTCGTCTCTCTCTGTCAGCTCTGTTGTCTCTCTCCCTCCCTCTGTTGTCTCTCTCTTCTGTCTGTCTCTTCCCTCTGTCTGTCTGGTCTCTGGGTCTCTCTCTTCTCCATCAGTCTGTCTTCTCTGTCTGTCTCTCGGTCTGTCTCGCTCTCTGTCTCTCTGTCGTCTCTCTCTCTGTCTGTCTCTCTCTCTGTCTCTCTGTCTGTCTCTCATCTCTGTCTGTCTTCTCTGTATCTTACTCTCTCTGTCTGTCTCTCTTGTTCTGTTCTCTCCTCTCTGTCTGTCTTCTCCTGTCGTCTCTCCCTCTCTATCTACTGTCTGCTCTCACTCTCTCTCTTTCTGTCTGTCTCCCCCCTCTCTCTGTCTGTCTCTCTCTCTGTCTGTCTCTCTCTCTTTACCTACTCTCTCTCTGTCTGTCTGTCTCTCCAGTCTGTCTGTGGTCTCTCTCTCTCTGTCTCTCCCTTCTCCTCTGTCTGCTGCTCTCTCTCTGTCTGTCTTCCTCTTTCTGTCTGTCTCTCTTTCTGTCTGTTCATCTCTGTCTCTCCTAGGTCTGTCTCTGCTCTCTGTGTCTCTCTGTCTCTCTCTCTGTCTCTCTCTCTGTTCTGTCTGTCTCTCCCTCCTGTCTGTGCTCTCTCTGGTCTCTCCACTCTATCTGTCTGCTCTCTCGTCTGATCTTCTCTCTCTTCGTCTCTTCTGCTCTCTCTGTCTCTCCTCTGTCTGTCGTCTCTCTCTTCGCTCTCTCGCTAATTGTTCTCTGTCTCTCTCTGTCTCTCTGCTGTGCTCTCTGTACTGTCTCTCTCTGTCTGTCTTCTTCTGTCTCTGTCTTGATCTTGCTCTGTCTCTTGTCTTCTGTCTCTCTGTTCTTCTGTGTCTGTCTCTCTATGTCTCTCCTCTGTGTCTGTCTATCTCTCCTTGTCTTTATCTCCTGTCTGTTTTCTATGTCTGTCTCTCTCTTCTCCTCGTGTCTGTCTCTCGTCTATCTCTCTCTCTCTCCGTCTGTCTTCTCTCGTCTGTCTGTCTGTTCTGCTCTCTCTCTCTCCCCTCGTCTGTCTGGTCTTCTCTCTCTCACTCTGTTCTCTCTGCCCCCGTCTTTCTCTCTCCTCTCCTCTGTTCTTCTCTCTCTGTCTCTTCCTTGTCTCTCTCTCTGTTCTGTCTCTCTCTGTCTTCTCTTGTCTGTTCCCTCTCTCCTCTGTCTTTCTCTCTCTGTCTGCTGTCTCTCCTCCTCTGTGTCTGTCTCTCTGTCTGTCTCTTCTTGTTGTCTCTCTTGTCTCTCTCTGTCTGTCTTCTCTCTGAGTCTACTCTCTCTGTTGTTCTCCTCGTGTTGTCTCTCTCTCTCTGTCTCTCTCCTCTGTCGTTCTCCTCTATCTCGTCTGTTCTCCCTCTCTCTCTGTTTTCTTCTTCTGTCTCTGGTCTCTGTCTCTCTGTCTGTCTCTCTGTTCTCTGTCTCTGTATCTTACTCTTCTGTCTGTCTCTCTCTCTGGTCTTCTCTTCTCTCTTGTCTGTCTTTCTCCCTCGTCTGTCTCTCTCTATCTCTGTCTGTCTCTCACTCTCTTTCTGTCTGTCTCCCCCTCTCTCTCTGTCTGTCTCTCTTTCTCTCTGTCTCTCATCTCTGTTCTGTCTCTCTCTTCTGTCGTCTGTTCTCCGGCTGTCGTCTCTCTCTCTTGTCTCTCCCTTGTTGTGTCTCTCTCTGTCTGTCTCTCTTTTGTCTGTCCTCGTCGTTTCTCTCTCTCTCTGTCTGTCTTCTCTCTGTGTCTCTCTCTCTCGTCTCTCTCTCGTCTCTCTCCTCTCTGTCTCTCTCTCTGTATGTCTCTTGTCTGTCTCTCTCTGTCTGTCTGTCGTCTATCTTTCTGTCTCTCCTCTGTCTGTCTCTCCCTCTGTCTGTCTGTCGTCTCTTCTCTCTCTCTCTCTCTGTGTCTGTCTGTCTCTCTCTCTCTCGTATCTGTTAGCAGCAGTGCTCACAATGATCAGCTTCCAGGTTAGTACATCATTATAAATTGTCACATTACTGTAATAGTGGCCACTGTATTCTAGATGCCAATAGGAATACCCCATATTAACACGCACCAGGTTCCTCTTATTGCCGATGTGTGGTAAACACAGCATCTAACAAGCCCTTCCACATTGGTCGGAATCCAGGTAAAAGAATAGTGTTTCCGTTAATGGGAGAGAAGGCATTTGCCTATAGAAAGGTGGGCGATCCCTGCTGTTGCTAGGTATTGAGACGCTGCCTGTTCCTGCTTGAGGCCCTGGGGATTAGCTGGAGGAGGGAGTTAATGTGTGTACAGTTGAGTATGTATACAACTTGACAGCACCTGGTCTGTCTCTCTCCCTGGAAGACGGAACTGACCGGGAATGGCTCCCAAGTGCCGCGGGAAGTTATCATGCAGGAAAAACAAAACGTATCCAATACAAATAATACATTACAAAAATAACAGCATTATTACTTAAATGTCATTCTTAGATAGGCATACCTAATATGGAGGCATTGTAAGTGGTGGGTGAGCTTACAGATATATTTTAATCAATATAGGTAATAACACTCCAGCAGATAAAACTAATAAAATTAACACAAAAAACCCACTGTGCACCAAGGGCACACTTTTGCTAGTGTTAAAATTATTTTACAAGATTGATGACTGATTCAAAAAAAACATTAAGAGCCACCAGCTATCATGTGACTTACAGACCTTTCTTTATCAATATTTTTTCCAATTAATACATGACTAGCTTAAGATATAGGATTACAACAATTCAATTGCAATGCGCTATTTGCTGTCAAATTATTTCTCTAGCATAGTAAAAAGATGATTTGAAAAAGTATTAGAAACCTTGTTCTACTGGCAGAACAATTAATTTCCTATCACGCTGTATGTTGCATGTGGAAAAAAACATTACCTTAAATTACATTAACTGCTATGTTTATCATTACTGTGCATTGAAGCCCTTTTGAATAGTAGATATTTTTTTCATCATAATAATACAAAGCATGTGATTAACATATATTAAATATATTTTACAAGATTATGACTGATTCTAAAATCATTAAGAGCCACCAGCTAATCGTGACTTACCCAGAAACCTGTTCTTTCATCAATATTTTTTCCCAATTAATAATATAGGACAGCATAGAGTTAAATAAGATATAGGATTTACAACAATTAATTGCAATTGCCTATTCTGCTGTCAACTTATTTCTCTAGCATAGTATAAAGATGATTTGAAAAAGTATTAGAAACCTTGTTCTACTGGCAGAACAATTAATTCCTATCACGCTGTGTATGTTTGCAGTGGAAAAAAACATTACCCTTAAATTACATTAACTGCTATGTTTATCATTACTGTGCATGAAAAACAAAATAAGCCCTTTTGAATAGTACTGATTTTTTCATCAATAATAATACAAATGCATGGATTAAACATAATATAAATATATTTTACAAGATTAATGACTGATTCTAAAATCATAAGAGCCACCAGCTAATCATTTGACTTACCCAGAAACCTTTCTTTCATCAATATTTTTTCCCATGAATAATATAGGACAGCATAGAGTTAAATAGATATAGGATTTACAAAAATTCAATTGCAATTGCGTATTTGTGTCAACTTATTTCTAGCATAGTAAAGATGATTTGAAAAAGTATTAGAAACCTTGTTCTACTGGCGAATAATTAATTTCCTACATGTGCATTAGTTTGCATGGGAAAAAACATTACCCTTAAATTACATTAACTCTATGTTATCATTACTGTGCATTGAAAAAAACGATATAAGCTCTTTTATAGTACTGATTTTTCATTATAATAATACAAATGATGTGATTAAACATAATTTAATATATTTTACAAATTAATGACTGATTCTAAAATCATTAGAGCCACCAGCTATCATGTGACTTACCCAGAACCCTGTTCTTTCATCAATATTTTTTCCCAATTAATAATATAGGACAAGCATAGAGTTAAATTCAATTGCAATTGATATCTGCTGTCAACTTATTTCTCTAGCATAGTAAAAGATGATTTGAAAAAGTATTAGAAACCGTTTTACTGGCAGAAAATTAATTTCCTATCACGTTGCAGATGTTTGCATGGGAAAAAACATTACCCTTAAATTACATTAACTTCTATGTTTATCATTACTGTGCATTGAAAAACAGATAAAGCCTTTTGAATAGTACTGATTTTTTTCTCATAATAAATACAAATGCATGTGATTAAAAAATAATATTAAATATATTTTACAAGATTAATGACTGATTCTAAAATCATAAAGAGCCACCAGCAATCATGTGACTTACCCAGAACCCTCTTTCATCAATATTTCCCAATTAATAATATAGGACAGCATAGAGTTAATAAGATATAGGATTTACAACAATTCAATTGCAATTGCTATTCTGCTGGAACTTATTTCTCTAGCATAGTAAAAAGATGATTTGAAAAAGTATTAGAAACCTTGTTTTACTGGCAGAAAAATTAATTTCCTAAAACGTTGCATATGTTTGCATGAGGAAAAAACATTACCCTTAAATTACATTAACTTCTATGTTTATCATTACTGTGCATTGAAAAACAGATATAAGCTGTTTTGAATAGTACTGATTTTTTTCATCATAATAAATACAAATCATGTGATTAAACTATATTTAATATATTTACAGATTGATGACTGATTCAAAATCATTAAGAGCCACCAGCTAATCTGTGACTACCCAGAACCGTTCTTTCATCAATATTTTTCCCAATAATAATATAGACAGCATAGAGTTAAATAGATATAGGATTTACAACAATTCAATTGCAATTGCCTATCTGCTGTCAACTTATTTCTCTAGCATAGTATAAAGATGATTTGAAAAGTATTAGAAACCTTGTTCTACTGGCAGAACAATTAATTTCCTATCACGCTGTGTATGTTTGCATGTGGAAAAAAAAAATTACCCTTAAATTACATTAACTGCTATGTTTATCATTACTGTGCATTGAAAAACAGATATAAGCCCTTTTGAATAGTACTGATTTTTTCATTTCAAAATACAAATGCATGTGATTAAACATAATATTAAATATATTTTACAAGATTAAGACTGATTCTAAAATCATGAAGAGCCACCAGCTAATCATGTGACTTACCCAGAACCCTGTTTTTCATCAATATTTTTCCCAATAATAATATAGGACAGCATAGAGTTAAATAAGATATGGATTTACAACAATTCAATTGCAATTGCTATTCTGCTGTCAACTTATTTCTCTAGCATAGTAAAAAGATGATTTGAAAAAGTATTAGAAACCTTGTTCTACTGGCAGAAAATTAATTTCCTATCATGTGTATGTTTGCATGGGAAAAAAACATTACCCTTAAATTACATTAACTCTATGTTTATCATTACTGTGCATTGAAAAACAGATATAAGCCTTTTGATAGTCTGATTTTTTTCATATAATAATACAAATGCATGTGATAAACATAATATTAAATATATTTTACAAGATTATGACTGATTCAAATCATTAAGAGCCACCAGTTAATCATGTGACTTACCCACAACCCTGTCTTTCATCAATTTTCTTCTCAATAAATAATATAGGACGGCATAGAGTTAGATGTCCGATTTACAACAAATTCATTTGCTGTTCCATTCTGCGAACTGCTGTTTTACGTGCGTTCTCGAGCATTCTTTAGATGACTGGTAAAAGTATTAGAAACCTTGTTTTCCTGGCAGAATAAATCATTGCCTATCATTCTGTGATAGAAAAAAAACATTACTCCCAATTTCCATTTACAGCTATGTTTATCATTACTGTGCTTTGAACAACAGAGAAATAAAACACTTTTTAAATACACCTGTTTTTTCCATCATAATAATGCAATGCTATAGATATAAGGGCACGTGATTAAACATAATCCTTCCTTTATATAAAATTATTTTCCATTTTGTGGAGATTGCATTGAGGTTTTAGACTGTACTATGTAGGTGTGGGTAGGCTAAAATAATATTATACATGGTTACAGTGTATATTGAAATGTAAAAGGTTTATAACATGAATTAGTTATTAATATGTACAAAATAAAGATTATAAGTGTGTAACAGTGTGTAAATGGCATATGAAACAAAAAAAAAAAGTACTAACATCAGTATCTCCCCACGATTTAATGGACTGGTCAAAATGGGAGCTATAGACACACCTCTCAAATGTATTACATCTGCATGGAAGTTGCTGTCATTCCTTATTGTCCTTATTACCAATAGGTGTGCTTCTGTAGCTGCTGTAGCACTACATCACATCCTGATGCAATGCATGCTTTACAGAACATCCTTAAGCTTTGCATTGTGGTAGAGACTTACTGAGCATGTGCGAGTTAATGGCCAATTAAAAGAAAGTTAGCTTTCCCAGTAAGTGTAGATGATATCTAGCTGTATTGCATTGTGGGAGAGAACTTCACATCCTGATGCAATGTGTAGTGGGAGTGGGTGGGCGTGGCCAAACGACACTGCTTTACTCAAGACTTCCCCTGAAGGCTGGTAAGTGTCTAAATGTTTTAGTTTTTTGCTTTAGTGAACACTCTCTCTGTGTGTGTCTTCTCTCTCTGTTTGTTCTCTGTCTCTCTCTTGTCTGTCTCTCTCTGTGTTGTCCTTCTCTGTGTCTCTGTCTGTCTCTCTCTGTGGTCTTCTCTGTCTGTCTCTCTCTCTCTGTTGTCTCTCTCTCTGGGTCGTCTTGTTTGTCCTCCCTCTGTCTGTCTTCTCCTCTTGTTCTGTCGTCTCCTCTCTGTCTCTCTCTGTGTCTGTTCTCTTCTGTCTGTCTGTCTCTCTCTGTCTGTCTGTGTCTCTCTATCTCTGTCTCTCCCTCTCTCTGTCGTCTCTTCTGTCTCTCCCTCTGTCGTTCTGTCTCTCTGTGTCTCTCTGTCTGTCTGTCTCTTTGTCTGTCTGTCTCTCTGTGTCTGTCAGACAGAGTCTGTCTCTCTCTGTGTCTGTCTCTCTCTGTGTCTGTCTCTCTTTCTGTCTGTCTCTCTGTCTGTCTGTCTTCTTGTCGTCTGTGTCTCTCTCTCTTTTGTCTCTCTTCTGTCTGTCTCTGTCTTCTCTCTGTCTTCTCTGTCTGTCTCTCTGTCTCTCTGACTGTCTCTCTCTCTCTCCTGTCTTGCGTCTCTCTGTCTGTCTCTCTCTCTCTCTGTCGTCTGTCTCTTCTCTCCCTCGTTGTCTGTCTGTTCCTCTCTCTCTCTCCCTCGTCTCCTCTCTCCCCTGTCGTCTCTCTCTCTGTCTCTCTCTGTCCTCTCTCTCTCTCTGTCTGTCTCTTCTCTCGTCTTCTCTCTGTCTGTCTCTCTCTCTGTTGTCTTCTTTGTCGTCTTCTGTTTGTCTCTCTCTGTCTGTGTCTCTCTCGTCTGTCTCTCTCTCTTGTCTGTCTCTCCCTTTCTCTGTCTGTCTCTCTCTGTATCTCAATCTCTCTGTCTGTCTCTCTCTCTCTGTGTCTGTCTCTTTCTCTCTGTCTGTCTCTCTGTCTGTCTCTCTCTCTCTGTCTGTTCTCCTCTCTCTCTGTCTGTCTCCCCCCTCTCGTTTTCTCTCTTATCTCTGTCGTCTCTCTCTCTGTCTCTCTCTGTCTGTCTTCTCTCTCTCTCCCTCTGTCTGTCTGTCTCTCTCTGTCTGTCTCTTTTCTGTCTGTTCTCTCTATGTCTCGCCTCTGTCTGTTCTCTCTCTGTTGCTCTCTGCCTCTCTCTCTGTCTGTCTCTCTTTCTGTCTGTCCTCTCTCTCTCTGTCTGCCTCTGTCTGTTCTCTCTCTGTCTGTCTCTCTGCCTC